>JAPYYX010002453.1:0-15881 GCA_030522605.1 Cremastinae sp. B BG-2022a | reverse complement strand
AAAATTGAATTTGTTTCCGTCAATTGTGATTAAAAAACAAAAAATTCAGCATATTTAAACCCTTGGAATCGGAAATTTTTCTTAAGTACCCCATTTTGCCCCCCCCCCCCCCACCCCTATATTTTAAAATATAAAAAAATTGATTTTTACTTTATAAATAAGAAGATAACAATTTGTTATTCTTTTGATTTCCATCTATCCCTCACTGTGAAAGTTTCACTTCTGGAGCGTTGTCACACATTAATTTTTTTTTTTCTTATATTTATTTAGGAAAATCCTCAAATGATAATTGAGCCGTAAAAAAGAGTCGTGCGAAGAATGAAGGGACAACGTAAAAATCAAAATGAATTTATATCGCAGAGGGGATGAGAGTTATATTATATCGTCGGTTATTTTTGTAATCTTGATGGCTCGCGTGTGCCAGGCTCAGGTAATCTCTCATGTACACGGGCGAGCCGGTGAGTGTATACAATGAAACGGAGGGGTGTTAAAAATTGGCGTAGCTCTTGTCTCCCGTTTGAGGAGAGTGAGGGAGCGCGAGAGCGGCGGCAAAGCGGCGCACAGAGGCTCGAGCAGTTAAACTTTCACTCGAGACACGTACACGAGGGCCCGTCCAAAAGAGGTGGCACGGATAAAGAGAAGTTGTAGAAATATATAGAGGATATATGAAAAAGAAAGTGGGAAAAACGAAGAATGAGGATGAGCTACGAGTGGACTGAGAATCAACACGCTCACTCTTACATGCAGGCACAAGAATGGAACATTTTATCTCCTCTTTCTCAATTCACTCATTTATATTCACATGTGCATGCCCTCTGTGTAAATACACGAGAAACTATTTCCGCGCGATGTCTTTGTCTGTTTTCGGTTTTTTTTAAATTATCGTTAATTTACGAATGCAATGCAGTTCGATAGTATTTTGTAATGAACTATTCAATTACGCACTATTCAATTTCGCTAAATGTCAATTTACGTCGTTGACGAATTTGGTCATCATCATTTTATGGAAACACAACTAAACTCGATTACGTGACCGTGACTGTGACATCATCCCTGCTTTATAAAGAGGGATATACTGTTTAGAAATATTCATGTTAAATTTTGTATCATTTTATTTACAATGATAATCGATAGTTTGCTAACGTTTTATTAATAATTTTTCGTATTATTTATTGTTTAAACAATTGAGAAATGAAAATTTTAGACAAAATTGTTTAAACTCGGTTATTAAAATTTTTTTATGTGTAGTGATAGTAGAAAAAAAATCTCATCGTTTTAATCAATTTTTACGTACTTTTAGAGAGGGAAACTCATTTTATTTTCACATAAGTGGATAATTTCTTAAAAACTGTTTAGTACAAGTTGATAAAATTTGGCAGAAAGATTCTTTAGTATTTAAAAATCTTGAGAAAAAATTTACAAGTAACTACCACCGTTTTTTCGATATTTATAACTTATTATAATTTCGAATAGGTATAATATTCAATTTGTTATAACTTTTTAACGATTTAGTGAATTGAGTTGAAATTTGCACAAACGCATTAGAGTTCTATCATCAGTGACTGGTCAAATTTTCAGATTTTTGCCACCGTTTCGAATTATTTCCAGTACATCCCTAAGTAGTCCCTATCTAGGCTCACGCTCACAAAATCTTGACTATGCCAATGATTCTCACTCATTCATTTAAATTTTGTCTCGACTAGTTTTGTCCCTCATTAAAAAAAAATATGGTTTTGTACGAGATCATCCGAAGTGGAAAATAAGATGAATAAAAGCTTTTGCTTAAGTACGCTTGGAAGAAAAATTGCTGCGAGTACATGTGTATATTGAGGCAAAGGTTGAACTGTGACGAAAAAAAGGGGTGGGAGAATACTGAAGCCATACGAGAACGGGAAAAACAACGTAACATGCATGCACCAAACAAAATCCATTCTGTCAAACGCGAGTAATACGTCTATGTTTTACATTCATGTATACATTATATATTATATTCGCGTATCGGGGCGGCGAGTCAATAACGTTCAAATATGCAAAAATGTCGCTAAGCCCGCGAGGCGGTTCTCGGACTCGTGACGTCAGGAATCCCTTGCCAAAACGAGTAACAACCCCCAATATAGATCATTTTAAATTATATAATGTGCTGAAAAATAATAAAATAAAATAAACAAATAAAATCGGAGGGAAAACAAATGTGAAAAAACAATCAACAATAATGAATAAAATGTATAAATTAATAACCACAGATGCTGGAGTGTGTCGCCAGATAAAAAAAGATTTAATTGCCTAACGAGCAAGATGAAATTTCAAGAGTAAATTCTCTTGTCAAGAGATTAAGAGACGATAAATTTTGAGAGAAACAAAAATGAAAAGAAGAAAGTACTGTCTATGTTACGCATGCATGATATATGTGGAAAAACGAATATTTATAAAGAGTGAATAGAAGATGAGGAGAAAAAAATCAAGAAATTGGTCTCTGGTGCGATGCTCGGTAGAGGCGGAGATGTATTGAGATCTGACAAAAGTCAAATATGACATCTGGTGGCAAAGTTTCTAACTACGGGGGAGGTGCACTCTCAATAGAAAATTACAATTATTATAATCATTATTGCACCCTCAACGTCAAAGGAGCGTGAGCGCAAGATCCTGTCGGATTCCTTGATGTCTCTTCATACCTGTATCGACCTATACCGAGATACCGAATGCATCATGCATTATCTGTATTCGTTAGTAATTCTCCACCGTTTCTTCATCCTGAACGCTTTTTATTCACAGTTTACCAAAAAGATAGATACACAGATGATAAAAAAGGAAGCAAACCGAGAATAAAAAAGAAAGAGGAGAACACGGTTAGGGTGTTAGACCACGAAGAAAGATGTGAGAAACTTTAAAAAGAGTTTGAGAAAAAATGAATAGAGGAGGTGGAAAGGGTTAAAAAGCACGTAAGTGAAGCGAAACTCAAGAACTTTTTTTACAAGATTTTTTTCTTGCTATTTTTTTGCCTACGCCCATTTCTTTTTTTCTGATCTTGTTTTGTTTTAAGCTCGCGAATACGTGTTTGGTTTCTCGCCCGAGGCTCGTTTCCGTCCAAAGTGAGTGAAGTTTATTTTTTTCTTCCATCCTCTTGCTTTCTTCTCGGCGTTCTTCACGGAAGCTCGTTAATTCGTTTCCCAGAGAGAATTCAAATGAGAAAAGGAAGAAAAAAATCAAGTCAAGTGCACGAGTGCGGAGAGAAGGAGCTCGTTCAGAAACTTCAGGGTGACGAGAAGGAAAGAGAAAAAGAAAGAAAATAACGAAGAAAAGAAAAACTCCAGGCTCTTTGTACGAATTATCTAAATTAGGTCCAGCCTCAAAATTATAAGCTAGAATTTCACTGTGATCGAGAATTAATGGTTTGCAACGATTTCGTTCGAAATCTCAATCGCACGGACGGTATTTTCATTTAAAAGAATCAAATATAAAAATGTATCCAGACAAATTTTATTTTATCCATGTGCTTACAATACGCACGTATGTGCATGTGGATTTAAAAAAAGATTGTCTACCCGATCAGACTGGAAAATATTCGCTAGCTAAATTTTCCAACAATTTGTTTATTTTGGGAAATTTTTTTCTAAAATAATCCTTTTCCTATAATCGAAATTTCTGAACGAACAAAAATTGGAAATTAATGTTTACGGTGCAAGCAGCACCGAGAAGTTTGCATGACCGTGTGTGTATAGGCTCTCGTATCGATCGCGAATTACCTGGCGCGACCCTGATTTTACTCTTTCACTGCCATTTTAAAACTAGTTCTTTCCATCGTTGTATAAAAGACGCTTTTTTTCCTCCTCCATTTTCTCCACGTTTTCAACATTGCAAGAGAATTATTTCGTATAAAAATCATCAATAAAAGTTTCGAAGAGCAAAATCACAGAGAAAATCGAGAATAATAATAATAAAATAATAGTATAAACAAAGATAAATATATGATGCATGTGCATACATATGTATAGAAAATAATATTTTATGACCGACAGTCGTGGACCCGTGGTCGATAGTGATTTTTGACGATCCCACAAGTTAAGCAACATTGGGCGCGACCAATACTTGGATGGGTGACCGCAAAATTTTTATTGTCTAACGGGTCACCGCTGATCGGGGGATGGTTTTTTCCGGGTTTTTCAAGGTTAAATAACTTCGGAAAATCCAGAAAAGACGTCATCGAATGTATCGGTACGGGTTTTCTGCAGTTTCCTGTGGCCATGTGCGAATGCGATACAGGTTAGAGCGTAAGTCGACTGCAGACGCAATGGGGGAAATCAGAGGGGAAAAAAAGAAAAACAAGAGAAAATATGGAAATCAGGAAAAACATGGAAAATCGAATTGGGATCTGTAAAAGCCCAGAGTGGGCGCACAGCTGGCAAATAACAAACTCATAATATTTCATCGCGAAGTAGATAAATGTAAAAGAAAATAAATGGGAGAGAGTATTGTTGAAAAACTTACGTTGGCTGCTGCTGCGTCGTATGATGTTCTCCAAGAAGGTATTTTGAGGGGCTACCAGGCCCCTACGACCGCCTGGCATCCTTCAACCGTTGATAAAATATCACCGGATTTCGCGGGCGCTCGCTCGAGGTCTCTTTGCCCCGTCTCCGCGGAACAAGCCAAAACCTCGAGCTGGACGACAACGAAGATCACTCTCACCCAGGCTTATTTATATATACGGAGGGTAACATATCTCTACCCAGTTTTATTACTGATTTATTATCACGATTAAAACACTCGTCAATTTTTCACTATTTTTTTTATTTTTCTATGGCATAGAAATTTTCGCGATTTTTCATCACGAGACGAAAAATCGCACGAAACTCGAACGTAAGGGGGATGAAAAATCACAGAAATTTGACGACATCACTGCGGAAGAAAATCTCGATCACGAGATAGAGGAAAAGTAAAATAAATTTACCGAAGGGAATGGGAAATCCGAGAGTCGAAAAAGAGCCCACAGCGTTCGACACTGAATTTCAATAACTCGTTCACTCCGGAAACTCAAAAAATATCACACTCTGCGTCATGTACGAGACGAGACACTCTTATTTCGGCGTCATATTAGGTGTATTTTATCTTTTTTTCCGTGCGTATGCGTTTGGCGATTTTTCGTAAAACACTTTTATTCGCGATTATAGTCACTTTTGTTATCCGCGAATATGAAAATCGCAGCGAGTGTATGTGGATTCGTTTGTTTCGTCGTTATTACAGTTGATGACAAAGATCGATAGCTGATAAATTGAAAAATCTTGTATTTGGCTCGTCGGGTCCGAATGGCGGATTTTTCCTCAAGATAGTGGCCTCTGGAAGGTCTGAGGGGTGAATTTTTGCTCGCGAGGCCCCGAGGATCTAAAGCGGCCCGGTAACGGTAACGTCCGTTATAGCAGGTCGTTTGCTGATGTCCCTGGAGAATCGCGGGACGCGCTGCCCGTTCCTTTCCGTTCCTCCTCGGTTCCCTCTTCTTGTCGTCTTCTTCTTCTTCGTCTCCGTTTCTCGCGAGGCGCGAGCGATTTTCCATTCCCGCGAAGAGAGAACGCTGCTCCAGGCTCCGATCCGAGTTTCAAACGAAATCGCGAACTTGCCGAAAAAATCTCGCCTTCCTCGAATAAATAATTGTTCAGTATAATTACCCAAAAATTCTCTCTCCTTCTCGCCTTATTTCGCTATCATTCGTGATATATATTTATTATTGCGTAATTTTCATATTTTTCTTCATTATTTATTATTCAAATTATAATCGATTAACGGAGAAGTTGGATCCTTTTTTCCTCTTCCTCCGTGGTCCGCGCGACGAGAGCCCTGAATGAATGAACTTTCGTCATCTGAAGAGGGTTCTCGACTGCGCTGAAGCACGAGGTGTCCTGATCACAACCGGCCACGATCTCGTCATTTCTCGTTCTCTCGTCGCTCTCCGAGATTTTCCTCCGTCCAAGATCAAATTTTCGTATGAATAAATATCGATTATTATTTATTCGAGCTTATTATTATTTAATTATTTTTTTCGCTTAAGAACGATCGGCTCCTCGCTCTTTTATCGAAATCTCGCGAGGCCTCTGGAAGCGCGAGGGAACGCCGAGATGGCTCCTTCTTAACCGCAATCTTTCCACCCGGAATCTACGCTCCCGATGTTCCGACTTGATAAGTCTCCTTTTTTCAACTTCGGCGATGAATTTTTGATTCTCTTTGAATTTATTTTCCTCTGAGGTGACAAAATAGCAATCGTTCTCGTTCTCGACATCCTCGGAGTCCTCCTCGTCCGTGCAACTCGACGAAGGCATCGCTCACACTCCGGAACAGAACACTTCGCGATTGAAAAAACGAGACTCACATCCTAGTTCTCGATCGAAACTTCATCCGACAGTTCAAATTTCTTTCTACTTTTTTTTTTCTAATTCGTTCGACGCTCGGACTCAGCCTTCGCAATCGTGTCCCATTTTGTTAAATTTTTATTAGAAAATACGATTTAGTTTTCTATTTTAGTTTCCTCGCCAACCGAGACTCGCCCGGAGAATTCCACTCGCGTCGAACTTAATTTTGGAAGCAGAGTCTCCCGAAATCGGAAACTAAATTCAAGAATATAAGACAACGATTAATCACGATATTGAATTTTAATATAAAAATGAATATGCGTGAATTTTCATGATTCGGAGAACATGGAAAATGGAAGGACGGAAGAGGAAATAAAAATTACGAGCAATAAGAGTTAAAAAATTAAATTAAATTCAAATTAACGTGCACTGTATCCCTAATGAAAATTATACGAAGGATCGAATAACGGAGTGCGCGAAAATTTATTTGGAATAAGCTTCGGAATTGTCCATTGTAATGTCGTCGTCGTTTGTATATATGGGAAAAAAAATCTATATGCGAAATGTAGAGAACATTTCGAAGAGGCTTTTGCAGGGAATGCGACGCTTTCACTGAAGCAAATGGAGCGGAAGCGAACCTCGCGACTTTACCCATGTACCGCTCTTATGGAATAACGCGACGAGGAGCGTACTATGTATATAGATGTATATTTGTATATATTACACATATATATGTATATGTGTGTGGGCGTCTATGTATGCAATATCTCCGCGCAGGTTTGAGCCTCTCTATCGAACCGGCGGAACTTGAACGCTGCGAAGCTAATTCGTCGTGTGTGCACGCGGACTTGCCAGGCGTCGTCGTACAATGGCGGAAAGGAAACGAATATCGAGACGCATCCTTCCTTCCGACACACTCGTGCGGCCAACTATATCCCTCGAGCGAATTCCACACACGTATACCATAAAGGCGACAAAACTTTATTGCCTCCGTGTTTGAACTTTCATTCCCGTGTCGAGCAAAATAATCCTATTCGCAAAAACCTCTTTTGTCAGAGATTACTTTGCGGCTCATTTTGTCACTCATAAATCCATCATTTTTCTATCCAGTGTAGCGTTTTTATTGAATTAGAAATCATTTTTGATTATTTCTTTATAAGGTGGTTGATCAAGGATTTTCTAGTCAAATGACGGGCCGCGTAGAAAATTTTTGGAAAAGTTATTTTTTTGGGTTTTGGATCACAGGAAAAATAATGGTTGGTAATTACACTTTGAAATATTCGACTGAAAATTATTTTTGAAAAATTATTAGGAGGATGATATTTAGGATGAAATTGATCAATTGACTTTGTCGTCAATGGCTGTTTTCATTCATGGCTTCGACAGTTGCGAGAGATTTTCACGTTTTTTCGTATTAAATCGCGTTTTTATCAAAAAATTCACTCATTTGACGATTTCTCAAAAAATCGGTGAGGTATACTTTGTTTTTTCTAAAATTTCCAGTTTCATCTAAATTACAAAATATTTTGAATTCAGGTTTTTATCTGGTATCGATATTCAATCAACCCTTATAAATATCGTTTTTAAGAAAAAATTCTACAATTTCTTCTAATCAAATAAATAATTATTATTGATCATTGAAAAAATAAGAAATCAACTGGATTTGGTTTTTTCAAAATGTTTCACTGAATATTTGATAATTTTTACATTTTCTTCGTAAACGAAAGGTTCAATACGTCCACGAGTATTGAAAGACGAAGAGAGAGAGAGAGATGCAGAGAATATGTGGTCGTGAAGGGAGTAAGAAGAATCGGAGCAAGAAGAATAAGAGAGAAAATGAGGTGGAAACGAGCAACCGCGATCATCCTCAGTGGTATATGCACAAAATAAACCGACGAGGAGAACAAGAAAGGGTAATTTCGACTAGCTATATACACAGTCCTCCGGGGGTAAATGGAACCCTTAATATAGACAACGCGGAGAAATCATCGTTCTCATTGTTCTTCCCTCTTAGTTTCCTTGATTCCTTGCAAGACGTTTTCTACGTACACACACATAGGAGTTAAAAAAATAAAAAAAAGGGGTCGCTCGGTGAAGGTCTCCGGGGGGGCTTGAAGTGAAAATTCATGTCCGAGTCGCGGAGAGTGCGCGATATCAAAATCCACGCTCTCTCTGATATTCTCAAACGGGCCGTCGTTGCACAGAATTTGTGAATGAAGAGGAGCACACGCGAAGGCCCATCAGCGCTCGCTCTTTGCGCTCTCTAGCATACAAATCACTCGCCTACTTTTTTTTCCGCTTGCTCGCTCAAAGGACCAATCGTTCCTCACTTCGCCTCTCCCTCGCGCATCTTTTTCCTCACGACAAACAGAGAGATCCAAATTCAAATCGGGAAGTAACATATTTCATGAAATTTCATGTCAAAAAATTGTTGAAAAAATGAGTGATAGACGTGGAGGAATGTGAAAGAACCGGTAAAGGCGACCTCATCGATACTTGACTGTATTTTGACTGCGACCCTTATCGTGCCACCGAATGTGTACACACGATGTATACACAATGTAATGTGTGTATTGTGTATCTATCCTGAAGGTCGTCAATCAAATGAATTCTGGTATTAGATTTCGCAGAATGTGTGTGTTCTGCACAGGCGAGAGTGTAAGGAAGACATTTCCGTCGAGTCGTGGAGGAAAGAGTCTGAAACGGACGAATCATTTGAGGACGATAAAAGCAAATGAATACGAAAAAAAGGACTGCGCCCATGCACTTCGGTGAATTCTTGACCTTCTCCGAGTTTGCCGTAAGTCGCGATAAGTAAATGAGCGAAATCGCAGAACACACGTTTTCCTCTCTCTCTTTTTCTATGTATATACGAAGCAGCGGTGGCTCGTGTCATCGTAATCGATACGAAAGCTGTAGGAGCGAACGGAAAGATAAAAAAGGAGGAAAAAAAGACAAAGAGTGAGAGAGATAGGTCGGCCGACCACGAACAGTTGGCCTAGAAGTAATCAAGTGGTGTAACTCTGTATGCCACGACACACCCGTTCGATGAAAAACTATGGCGGCGAGCTATCTCTCTTTTTCATACGAAACCATCGCGGTTGCCTCCCCTTGTACAAAATGAACAAAAAAAACAATTCTTTTCTAATTAATGGTATTTTTATTTTTCAACATGTACTTTTTTCGAGAAGTCTTTCTTGATTTATAGACTTTGTTGATTTACGAAAAAGATGTATAGATCTTTTTTGTAAATGATCTATAGATCATTTACAAAATAAATCTATAGATCCTTTACAAAAAAGATCGATAGATCATTTACAAAATAGATCTATAGATCATTTACAAAAAGATATATAGATCATTTACAAAAAAGATCTATAGATCCTTTACAAAAAGATCTATAGATCATTTACATAAAAGATCTATAGATCATTTACAAAAAGATCTATAGATCATTTACAAAAAAGATCTATAGATCCTTTGCAAAAAGATCTATAGATCATTTACAAAGAACATTTATAAATCCTGTAGATCTTTTTTTAAACACAAAACACTTGAAAACGCAAACTTTGTAAAAGAAAGAAGAATTGAGTAGATAATTATTGTCGAAGCGCTTAGAATTTTTGAAAATTAACAACAACACGAATTTGAGAATGCTTGGAAAATTTGCAGCAAAATTATATTTTGGTACGATTGAAAAATTTTCTATACGAATATATTTTTCTCGTGATAAGATTATTCTGGACCGATAAGGGTTTGACGCAGAAAAATGACAGAAAATCAGGAGAGGCGAGTCGTGAGCTCTAACAGAGTTGGATGAAGGAGTGCGAGTGCCATGAAACCGGGCAATGTGTATAATAAGAAAGATCCTAGTGGAAGAGCCAAAAATATGCCAACGAGATATCTCCGACGGAGTATATACGAGTCCGTCGAGGATGCTCAAGCTCGCCGGAAGTTTGAGCGATGCGGGAGTAAAGAAGATAGGTCGAGAGAGTTTTTGAAAGAAAGAAAGACAGAAAGAGAAAAAGAGAGAGAGAGAAAGGAAGAAACGCAAAGTCGCAAATCCTCCGCCCTGAAGAAACGCATTTGTGAGACTTAGTCCAATGCTCAGGTGTCTCTTTGTTTTTACCATCGCGAAAGAAAAAATGCGGCTGGACGAGTTGCAAGACACTCGGAACAAGAGAATGACATCAGAGAGAATGCTACAGAATGTTATATGTACCGTGCCGGAAAGAACAAAAAAAATCGCCGATAGAGCGTGCAGCGGAGAGACCCGAAAAGTATATGTATACCGTGATTAAGAAATCACGTCATGATCGTAGTTCGGGTTGTCCCAGCACGCCTCGTAAAGTTGCGGATTCTTGAGGGATGCTGATGTTCACACGAGGAGCCGCATACATGATAATAGCGAGAAAGGAGAAAAAGAGGCGAAAGAGAGGAAAAAGAAAAGAGAGGCCATAGCTCCGTTGAAAAGAGGTTACCCCGATTTCTCGACTGACGTATTACCGAATGTATATGTATATAGCGTAGGGGGTGGGGCAAAATGGTATACTTGAGAAATAATTTTAAGAAATAAAAAATTTTTTTTTATAATTTATTAAATTGTTATTAGCTTTGACGTCTTATTTCAAGTAATTAATTGACGATTTATTTATTTTAATTTTTGTTTAAATGTGTTTTCGAATCGCCAAATAAAATGTTCTTAGCAAAGTGATACTAAATTTTTTCAAATTTTGAGATATTGAAAATTTTTACCAAAGTTTTGGAATAAATAAAACTTTTTTTCTTACAACAAAAAAAAATGTTTATACAAACAGGTAAAAAGATATAGAGACATAAAAATAAAAAATAGAATAATGTTAAAGAGACAAAAATGGACTATTTCAGGACGATATACGATAAAAATAATTCGTCCTCGTGGGCGGGGTTTTTGGCAGGAAACAGTAGCAGCAACAAAACATTGTGCTCTCCTTTTTAAAGAGTCGTCGCTTTTTTTCCTAGAACGTTTTTGATACTCTATTCGCTGATCCGCGTCTCACTCTTCGGCGGGATCGATCAATCGAGGAGGAAAATACGCGAATCCACCCTCCACTCGTCCGTTCCCGACCCCCGAGCGGTCTCGCGCTCCGGCGCTGCCGAGCGTGTACAACACGATACTTTTGTTTGCTACCGCGACGGAATTTTCTCTCCACGTCAATCTCGCATCTTCGAAATAACCGAAATGCCCCTGTCACGGTTTCGCTATAGATCCTGCGATTTTATTCCATCTCTAAACAAAACTCTTTTATACACTCCACTCCGAAACTATCGAGTCCGCGAATTTTAATTAAATTTTTAATAATTCTAATCTTTTCGACTTTCGTCTTGTTTTGTGGGCTCTCTCGATTCTGAATATTTAAATAAAATGAAAAACAAACAAATGCAAAAATATCTATAATCGTAGAATTCGTGAGAGCAGAATTAAAATGTATTTTAACGAGAGGGAAAAAATGTAAAATTTGTGAGAACAGAATTAAAATGTATTTAATGAGAGGAGAAAAATGTAGAATTTGGTAAAATGCGTTCTTTCCATCAGACTGATTATTTAGTATCGAATGTGTTCGTGAAATAGCGAACGCGAGTACAGAAAATGAGAGCGGCGGGGGCGTGAAAGGGGGATTAAAAAAAGTGTAAAAAATAGAGGGATCATCTTCAGAGGTATTCAATTTTCTTCTCAGATTCCCTTTCCCGGTGTTTATCGAAAAATTCAAGATCCGATAGGGCTCAAGATAATTCCCAAGGTCTTCAGACGAGCCATCAGGCATGATTGGAGAAAAGATCCGGCGTTCCGTTCGAAATCGAAGAAGAAAAAAAAATCCTCTCACACAAAAGTTTTCGTGTAATTCAAAAAAGCGAGAAATTATAGTTGGCAAAATCTCGCGATAAAATACACCGACGTCCCTGACGCTGACCCCTATTTGATTTTTCTCTTCCCTCTTCGTTTTTTTTTTTTCGGAAAATACGTTACGTAGTGGCTGTAAGATCCAGCACACACACACGAGCAGAGAGAAATAAACGGGGTGAAGAAAAAGTTTTACGATTCCAGGCGCCGTCGTACGTTTTAGTTTTGTGTCGACTAAAACGACGTCATCCTCGAGATCTTTTGCTCACTCTCTTTCCCTTTTCTCGATTCCTCCCTAGTTCCTTTCCTCCGATAGGTCGCTCTTGGAAAAGATACATCGTCTACGTGCTCGTTGAAGGAGAGAGAAGAAAAAAGATTGGATGGAGAGGATACTAAATATCAGAGACAAACGTCGAATTACAAGGGATTTTTACTGATTTTTCCCTTTTTTTCTCTCTCTCTCTTTTCCTTTTTTATCGTTTCGCTAATAAGTCGAAAATCATACTAAATCTTTTTCGTACGTATGTGGGTACGTCCTGAATAGTTTATTGAAAAATTCGGCAATAAATATCTGTTGCTCCGAAGGTACAACCCTCGAATGAAAAAAACGACTTTTCCGAGGGTCGGACGAACAGGCGGAAAAATATCTACACGTGTTTCGCGGTCACTCGGTAACAAACGGTATATAAATATTTACTGTATCACGAACAGAGATGGATTCTCTACACTCGTCATTTTCACTCTTTCGATATATTGTTAATTTTTTTAATTATTTGATTTTTTTGTGCATTGACCGGATTCGCGGTGATGAAGATGTAAAGTGGGTAGAAACATATGTGAATGATGCGGTTTTTAGTTTTAGTAATGAGTTTTGAGGTCTCGAATACGATCGTCGCATCGTACAGTAGAAAATGCCAAACGAGATAAAACAGAAGAAAGTGAAAATGCCTGATGGAAAAGAGTTGCGCACGCGGCTGATTCGCTCGATAGCCTCGAAACAAAATATACGAAGCTCTATTAATGAGCTGAAACAAATATAAAATTATATCCAGCATCTTTACTTTCAAAAAATAATTGATTAAAAATTGTTGCATGATTAAAAATAAAAAAATAATAAGAATAATAATAAAGGCATCAAATATGAAAAGAAAAATGTTAATTTCATTTTCTTTAAAAACAAAAGTAGTCAAGAGCAATCACAACCACGTGACCATCCAAATTTCGTAAATTACGGATTTATCAATTAATAAATGAATTTTTATAAAAAATTGGACCGTATCGTCGTTCATTGGATCGAAAAGAATTTATCACCGCGTCGACCCCTTGTGATTTTTCTCTACAGATTTCTCCCTCAATATTGGAAAATTCCGCTCAAAAAAAAAATGATGAAACATTAATTTCGATGCAAAGCACGATACGGTCGAATTTTGTAACATAATTCACTTATTAATTAGTAAATGTGTTATTTCCGAAATCTAGTAACTTTTGGGTTGTGATTGCACTTAACCAGCCAGCCCTCGAAACCGATACATTGGACACGTGTTCGTCGAGTTTCGAGCGGAAAATCCAGCGTGCGCGTCACATTCGGTCTTCCCCTTTGACCATTTCTCTGCATTCGGTGCGTGAGTTCTTTCGGTATACTGAAAATCTCGTTTCGAGTTCGTATTCTCTCTCTCTCTCTTTCTCGCGCCTAGTCACGTCAATTTCATAGCAATTAGTCAATTTGATTAATCACCCGAAGAGGTCGATCGTCGTTACAGTCTTCTACTTCTCCCCGTTACAGACTCCCTCCTAGCCAACTATCCAACTCCCTCTTCTCGTTTCTGAGCACCCTTTCCCGCTTCGTGTACTCTCTCTCCCGTTTTCCTGTTACGTTCTCTCGTACTCGAACTCGATTAATCCATCGCAATGGCTCGAATAACAATCCTCGATAATTCACAATTACCTTTCGAACGTCCGTCTCGTTTACTGAATTATTTATTTAATTTTCTCTTTATTGGACTGTGCTTTTGGACGAATGAAAAATAATTTTCGTGCATCGATAAAAAAATTTTTTTTTTAAATATTTACAAAAATATTGAGAAATTTAATTTTCACTCTGAAGAGGGTAATCGTAGGAAAGGGAAAAATAGACGAGGAAAGGTGCGGGGACTCTGGTGATATGATTCATCGGCGCACACTGTCTAGGAAGAAAGGAGGACCAGCCGGAAATGACGCGAGCAGTAAGAAACTTCACCTCGAACATTTTTCTCAATCGTTCGATCCTTCGACACACATCGCTTTTTTTTGTTTTCACTTCTGCGTCTGACTACCTGGCACGATTGCGTATTATATACATTGCGTGTATATTTTTCACACTCGCGGAGAAAAGACGTTCGATCGACGAAACACTCGCGAGAGAAATTTTCGAGAAAAAAATGCGGCTGGGGGGAGGGGGTTGAAGGGGGTAGAAAAATAAAAGGGGTGAGAATAAAAAAAATGAAGAGGACCAAAAAATACAAAAGTAGACACGAATAATAAAATAAAAGGACAAATATAATAAAATAAAAATTCAGTAAGTAGAGTAAATAAAAAAAAGTGTGTGATGCAAAAGGGATGAGGGAGGAAAAAAATAAAATACCGAAAGGGTCGATCGAGGAAAAAAAAATTGGAGTGAAAAAAAAAACGAAATTTGGATTTTTAATTTAGAACCGGAGGTGGCGAAGGAGAGGACGGATGGGAAATTGAGATGGGCCTCGGTGGCGATGACAATATACGTACCACCTCGATAAGGAGACGGTCCCGGAATGAAAAAATAAGCGGTTGCGTACAGTAGGGTGACCGAGTGGCGACTGGAGAGAGTCGTCGCGGCGGTTCGCGCGTCCGCCGCCACTGGGAGGCCGTTCGGCCCCCTTGCGCCCCGAAATTCGCCTCTGCGACGTGCAACGGACTACCGAACGGCCACGGACGATCAAGTACAAAGCTTGCACGGGCCGCGCTACAAGTTTTTCTATCCGGGGGGCGCTCCCAAGTGTACGTGCGTGTTCGAGATATCCAGGAGAACGAGAGAAAGAGAGAGAGAGAGAGAGATATGGAGAGGGAGGGAAAGGTGGAGGAGAAAGAGGGAGAGGCGGAGAACACGCGAGAGGGTCGATCGAAGGCAAGAGGAGGGCGCCACCTCGCCGGCAACCCCATTTACCAGCTTCGTCGCGGACCAGGGCCAGACGAATCTCAAGGATAATCCGTCGCATCTCCGAGAAATTGAAGAAACATTTTTTTTCTTCCTAACTAAATTACGCGTAATTCATTTCCTGTCGCGAATCTGACAATCCGTGATATTTTTTTAATCGAGCACGACAGTGGAAATGGATATTCATTTTACGCTCTCATTGAAATACGTATAATTATTATTATTATTAATATTATATATAGTAGCTTTATTTGCACACCCATTGAGGGTTTTTACAAAAAGTCACAGGTGTTTTAAATTAAATCTTAAAATCTTACAATCAATTAATACTTATTTCGTTTATTCTATCGGTTTCTTATACTCTCTTGTAAGTCTTTCGATCTCTCTAAAGTATTTACATATATCTTTATTTATGTTTATTATTATTTATGACCTAAAGCAAAATCAAAAAAAAAAATCAAAATCTGTAGGGGTGGGGGGGGGGGGGGATAAATTG
>JAPYYX010002452.1:0-16183 GCA_030522605.1 Cremastinae sp. B BG-2022a | reverse complement strand
AACTAACACCGTAAATAAATCATATCAGCTTTCATTTAGAAGGATATAACGTTTGAAGTATGAGAAACAAATGTGCACTAACTTTTTTTTGCGATAACTAAAGCACGCTTTCTTACAACGCCAGCTCAACGCGAGATGCTGTCGCCATATTGACATTTCGATGGATTAAAACAGTTGACCTCTGCGTTTGGGATGGGTTCAGAAGTATCTATGGTGCCATCCAACCTTCCTTAATGCAACTAGGTAGTTAGAGCCCGGACTTTATTGATTGATATAGTTTTATGGGGCCCCGAAGTGCGTGTTGCGTAGAAGCAACATACGGTGCGAAAGGATTAATATTTTATTTCTTTCTGCTCTGCAGATTTCAACTTATTAGTAGCTACGCTGGTCATATGGTCAAATGCGAGTTCAAAATAAATATTTATTGCAAATAATTAGTGGAATAATAGGGTAAAACACCCAGTAGTCAGCTGCTCTCCAGTACTCAACCTTTTATCTTTTCATATGTACACAAATTGGGTTAAGCAAATGTATAAGGCTCAAAAATCTTTTCTTTAAAATTCTTGATACTTGATTTGTTGTCTCACAAATTTTCAATACGACTGAAGAACGAAGCGTGAAAATATAGCGTATTACTCGCGGTGTGGCGAGCACCAGGCTCGGATTCGGGTCCTCCACTATTTTATTTGTATGAAAAGTGCTCACAAGCCAGGTACGTATTTTTCGTTTTTTTATATCTAAAATTGTTTTTTTGCACGAGATGAATCGAGAAGTCTGTTTTATAATTAGTATTGACAGTGTTTTCGTGCCAAAAACAAATAAAACTTACCTAAAATTTACATTTGATAGCGGCTGAGTTCTGGGTACATCATTTAACATTGTAGATCCAGTACTCAGCCACTCCCGGCCGGGTATTGGTTTTCTTACATTTTGATAATTTCTCTAGTAGTCAGCCACGATATCAGATTTTCTCTGAGTCTACAAATATATTTTTTCTCCGTTATTTTTTTATGACATTAAATGCAATTAGTTTAATTTTCAATCAAGTAAATTGAAACATTTCTATTATTTTCCTTTTTTTCATAAAATAACTGTATTAAATAATTTAATACACTTATTGAAAATTATTTTTTTTCTTTTTATGAGTGAGCATTACATTCTAACACTGCCAATTTGGTCTTGCTATTTTTTCAAACTTTTTTAAGTTAAGCTTTCAGTCAATAATAATCGTAATTAATCTAGGTATTTGTATATTTAAAATAAAGGTTTCAAAATTTTATTTCACCGCGAATTGTTTAAATACTGTGGAAACTTTTTATGCGAAAGATACAAAGAAACGAGATTAAACAAAAAAGGAGAAAAACAAAAAAGAAAAGTCGAAAAAGCTTCAAAAGTCAATGTTAAAAAAAAAGTAGATAATGCGAAAAAGAATCCAAAATAAAATTTTAAAGATATGTAGCAGAAGACTTATATGTGAAACAGGTGAAACGAAGACTGAGTATTGCGGACTTGTAAGGCTGAATACTGGATCCGTGTGGCTGAGCTCTGGATAAAATGGCCTTTTTTAAATAATTATTTTTTTTTTTGTTTTTTCTGCCAGAATCGTTTGGTTTTCATTTTTTTACCAAAGATTAATAAATATTTTGTTGATTTTTTCTCTCTAACGCATCGAAATTTACTTTTTTCACTAAAATACGACACTCCAAACTCAAAATATTTGTTAAAAGGTTGACTACTGGGTATTTTACGCTATATACAGTTTGAACTTTGATCATCAAATAAAGTAGAAATCCATTTTTGTAAACTGATTCCTACACTTTTTGAAAAATTTGTCAAAAACTCGAAAGATCTATTGAAGTGAATTTGTTGTGAATTTGACTTCCCGTTTTCCTTCCGAACCACCTTAGGTAGTTGTTTCGCTACAGTCACGATCAAAAGTTTTCCCCTAAGGCAAAATCATTAAAAAAAAAATTTCTTAAGAATTTGTTAAAATTTTAAACAGGTTTTTCCTAGTACCATACGGAAAAGTGTGTAAAATTTGAGGGCGTTCTATCGTCTACAAATAAGATAATTATTGCTAAGAATTTCAATTTTTGACGTTGATTCTTATGGGATATTACGAAAAATTTAAATTTTCAATAATATCTCCTTTCTTCTACATGGTAGAACGCACTCAAATTTTATACACTTTTTCGTTTCATATTAGAGGAAATGTGTGCAAAATTTCAACAAATTGTTAAGAAATCGACTTGAGCGAGACAACTATCTTAAGGGAAAAAGGGTTGGAAAAGGTTAATCCGGGAGGGAATTGACCGAAATCAATAGTTCATCAGTGTGTTGCGTGAGAATTACGAGCTCGTTTCCTTATTAAGAAAGTTTTTGATTGCGACAATTAAGCTCCAGGGGATAGCATTTTTTCAGGTAGAATAAGTTTAGGTGCGAATGTGACTTCCTTCTATCAATAATTAATTTTATGTTGTTTTTTTTACGACGTCAATGGGTGTTTTCATTGCGTGCGAAAAAAAAACATACGCCCCCTTAATACCGAATCTTCGCAAGGATGGCTGCTCACTGTTCATTTATGAATGAAGTATCATCAGAGAGAGTGAATACGTAATGAGTTCGGGCTTACTTGTAGAAAAGCTTATTGATCGTTGTTGCCCATTGGTCGAGAAAATTCAGTCTCGATCGTATTCAAGCCTTCTTTTTGTGTGTCCTGAATTTCTTTCGGGTCGCTTTTTTATTTGCTTGGCCTCACACACGAGTATTTCTCCCTTTGCTCCTATTCAAACCTTTCGATTTTCTTTAAATGGAGAAAACTTTTAAATTTTCTCCTTGCGTAATTGTAATGATAGGTTTGGAAGGAGCGGAGAAGGTAATTGGCATTTCATTTATCTCATCGGGTCGGGAGTACGTTGTTCGATCTCATGCAATTAGAAATGAAGTCAATCGATTTCTCGTGTCTCCCAAGTCGACTTCCAATACTTTGTTTTCTTCCGCTTTGAAATTTATGCTGTGCCGAGGAATAAAATTGATGGTTCAAAATCGAAACAGGGGAGTGGTTTCGAGTGGTTTCGATGCGGATGTACGGAATAAATTAGAAGGGTTCAAAGAAAATAAACTACTAAAACGAACCTGAGTATGAAAAAGGCGCGGATCGAGGATGGGCTTGAGAAATTAAATAGATTCATTCAAAATTTAGGTTACCATAAAATAATTAAGCTCAAACTGCACCGTCATGTACCAGGCACCGAATTAATCGGGTTTATAAATTATAGAATATACAAGAATAATAATTTTTTTAGTCCCGCTTTTCATACAATTATTTATCTTTCGAGTGCCCGATACTGAGGTCAAGATCCATTTAGAATAATTATTGTAAGCATAGTAGCATGGGAAGCTCTTTCATCCCTTTTCAATTCAAGAAAAAATTCATCATATAATTTAAATGTGCTCTTTTGCATAGTTGATAGATACAACACTTTTGATACTTGAGATAGATTTTTTCGGAGCTTTATTTACGTTTATAGAGAGAAATTCTTGATGATTATTTTTACCAGAAATCGTGAGAGCGAATTCGATCATAACGTGTCCAAACTGCGGCTACATTGATGAATACTCGACGACTTTTCATCGAGTAGGGATCCTAATTGAAATTACGGTCGTTATTTCATTAGTGCTACGAGTTTCACTCAACTTTTTCATTGCACAAACAGTCGATATCGAACACTCCACTAAGCGCGAAATCACTGAAATTTAGAGTTTGCACTTCCGTTATGTAAATTCATCGGTGACTGATTGAGTTACTGTTTCCAATTTAATTAAATTCCTCGAATATCTCTTCGATCGAAGATCGTTGAAAGTCCCGAAGAAAAATAAAAGATTCTTGATGAGACAAAGGTTATAAATTGAATGATCACACCTTGAAATTTTAACTTTGCACCTTGAAATTTTTATTTAAAATTTGATTAAAATATAAAAGGCATATTTGCAGTAAAATTTTTTCGAAAACGCTCCAGAAAATTTTTGCGTCTCTTTCATTCGGTTTAAAGTTTCTCAGCTATATATTGGCACTGTTTCGGAAGATCGCTACACGAGACTCGATAATCAGGCTCTGTGTGCTCGCGGTCTCGAAAGCTCGCGTCCAGGACCATTCGTGACGAGTTGCCGCGATGAAATGCAGAGGCGCCGGTTTTCGCCTCAAGCCAAGCCAAGCTGGCGGGATCCAAATTTTTTTCTTCTCTTTCTCCCGCGTTGTACGCCAGCGCTGTAACATGCGCCTTGTGATTTACCTCCGTGTGCTCGTATTATGCATTTGTAACATCTTGCGAGCTTAACTTGCGATATCGTGAGCTATTTTTCCTCGATTCTACATTCTATGCTTATTTTCTTGTCTCTCTTAATCTCTTGTCCTCCATTATTCATCATTTTTCAAAAACATGAGCTTTTGTCTCGTAAAAGATGCGGTGCTTGGTTTCTTCGCTCGAATGACTTCCTTGTTTTTTCTTTTCCTTTTCAAACCTTGTCTCTTGTGTTTTGAAAAATCGATGCTACAACGTTTTCACCATAAAGTGCATACCGTATGCTTGCTCTTTATTGCACTTTGCACCCTTTTTTTCTTTCGTCCCTTGAGATGCTACGATGAACAACTTTAACGCTTCGTTGCTTTAAAAGTTATCGTCTTTCACCATAATCCTTTAATAATTAAATTTTCTCTTTTTATCGTTTTTTTTTATCAAAATAAAGGTTATTACAATTTTTCTTTTTGAATGATTTTTATTTAATATTTTGGATTCATTCTAGAAATTCGCTATGAACATGAAGCTACAACGCAATTGAAGTTGTTGTGGCTTTCACGTGCACTCGGAGTTCCGAACCACAAGACACTAAAATAATTTCCACAATAGCGCATGAGTTTCCACAAATCGACCTATGTACAGCGGATTCGTTTGTCTTCTCGCACAGAATTATCATCAATCGGAAATAATTAGACCCTTTTATGAATTTGAATAGTAGAAGCGACCATTGTTTTCGTGGATTTATTTCTTTAAACTTTAATCACGAATTTTTTAATATGTAAAAAAATATAAATGCTTTTAACACGTAAAGCTATTCATAGATGGTGATATATTTCAAGTAAATATACCTATGTCGAAACAAAGTCCACAGAATGTAAAACGTAAAAACGCTATTTTACGTTGGACTTTGGCGCATGCAAAATCAAAAAAGTCGAGCGTCGTATAAATCGATTATGTATGAAATTACATCAAGGTCCACCACGTATGTAAAGTGGAAAAATAGAATGCAATTAGTTTTCCAATTTCGAAGCAATTAAGCAGGAGAGACGAAAAATGAGATTTTCGGTATAAATTAGGTCACGAACCGAAAAATTATTTTTAAAAAAACAATAATTTTTTAAGTGTAATTAAAACAATTAACGTTCTATCTATTTTCGAAATTTACATGTGTCAAGTTCTCAGAAACGTGATTCCGATCCGAAGATTTGGTATACTATAGAATGGAAACTACGAGCTTCTGACTTCAGCACCGATCCAACTACGTTGTCCGCTATCTGTGATTCAACTCCCACACCTCCCTTTTCGAATTGAATATTTCTGAACAAGAGATCGACATCAGTTACGTCGGTCCCCATCGGATTCGTATTGCCAATCCAATTCCGATAGCAGTAGTTATCTTCATTTGTGTACTAACGATCATGTATATGTACACAAAATTGTTTATTTTTAATCTCGGCCACTAGTCTGTTTCACCGACTATCGATGGAATTCCAGTAAAAATAAAAGTAAACCCCGAAATAGATTTTATAATAATAAAGGTACCGGAAGTAAATTCCATTTCCATTTTCGTTCATTCAATATTTATTTGCAACGACATTGTATTTTCGGGCCGGGGGGAAATAATGGGGTACATGAGAAAATATTATGATTCCAAGGGTTTGAATATGCTGAATCTTTTGTTTTTTTAATCACAATTAAAGTAAAGAGATACAATTTTTTCAGCTGTAATGAGAAAAAGTTTTTTTGATGGAAAAATAGGGCACCTTTGTGAAAATAGGAAAACATTTTTTTTTATAATTTGTTAACTTATTATTAGCTCTGACGTCTTATTTCAAGTAATTAATTGATGATTTATTTCAATTTTTGTTTAAATTTGTTTCATTATCATCGAAAATTTTTTTGTTCTATCTTCTATGTCAATTGATTATAAATTTTAATTTTTGTTTAAATGTGTTTTTAAATCACTAAATGTTCTCGGCAAAGAAAAAACTATTTGATATTAAATTTTATCAAATTTCGAAATATTGAAAGCTTTCACTAAATTTTTGGCGTACTCCATTTTGCCCCTCTCCCCTGCCCTAAATACGGAAAATGTTCGATGGAAGATTAGTAAGTACGCATTGGAAATTCGAGAATTCATTTTAATGGACGAGGAAAACTTTTTCAACATTTTTATCAACAAAGGTAATTTTTTAAACAGGATATTTTTTACACGATGATATTGGTGTCTGACGCGAATCGGGTTCATTGCTGTGAGGGCACTTTGACATATTATATTGTTGATTTTCCTTTATCGAAGCAAAATAAATTGGCCTCGAAAACATCCATTTGAAAATATTATTTGAATACCTATGTACTATGCTGTTTACCGAATGCTTTTCCGATAGTTATTTTCGTCTCGGTTTTCTCTTTGAGTGTCTAGACATCTGATCCATACTGATGGTGGTTTTTCATGTGTTTACGCAGAGTCACGCTCAAAGAAAATTGAGTGCAATTTAAAGGCAGATTCTACAGTCCCGCGTCAAATTGTAATAAAGTGTCCAAGAACCGTGAATGATGGAGTGGTTGGTTAGGAAACACACACTTGTGGTGTAATAACCGTGAAGTCAAGAACGATACGAAGCAATTAGCGACATTGTCGACGGATGCCACGCTCGAATAGTTCTCGATGAACCCTTTCTTCTATTTTATATCTCCACTTAATTAACCACCAATGTACAGAGTAATTAATTAACATGATGTTTCATTTCACGGTAATGAGGAATGTTCTATTTTTAAATAAAACTTTCGCCTGCGAGCACAAACGCATTTTCAATCTTCTGCGAATTTTCAATCATCGCTTCATTATTTGTACACGTGCTAATTATCAAGGCAACTAATCTTCGTTGTGGTTATGGCAGATGAGCTAATGAGACCGACGGGTTAATAGAAATTTTAGCATTTCGACTGGTGTTCATTTCACGAGAGCAAAGTTGTTGGAAGAGCGCATCAAGTTCCCATCTAGAGATTGAAAACTGAATCTCAAAAACTTTCAGTCCTTTCAATATTATTATAATATATTCTAATCATCTAATTATATACGTAGGATACTTTTCTCGGTAATTTTAAGACAGATATAGGATACGTTTTATTACATGGAAATTGCAGTTTGCAATGTAGTTTTGAATTGGCGGGAAATATGTTTCGAGAGCGTAGTTAAAAGTTAGTTTCTCAGTTCTTGCGGTTAATTATTACGCAACAGTAACGGTAACGAAGGTCTAATAAGCAGATTTTTCTTGGAATCGAAAAGTTTATTGGTTAACTTGTCAATCGGAAATTCATGAAATTATAACAAAAAAATAAATTTGTGGGATAACAAGAAATGATTTATTGTGCGTAATTTATAAATTTTTAAAAAATTCCTTACAATCTCGTATCAGAGTTCGAATTTAAGGAGAAATGTTGTATTCGTATATCCCTGCTATTCCATAAAATTTTACATGATTTATTATAATTTTTTTCGGCTGTGTTCAGAAATACACGCTATTGAAAACCGCTTAGTACGCGAATCGCGAAAAAATAGGAGCGATGAAAGGATCGAATAAATACCTCGTTCCGCAGCGTGCGTGGGCGTCAAATCAAGCAGATTATTTTATAATCAGCGCGAAAAAATGTAAAGAAAAATGAAACAGATAACATTATTCTTTCATTGAAATTAGTTATCTGTAAATTTTTTTATTTTATTTTAACACACTAGTATTTCGGCTCTTCCGAGTATAACTATTTCGGTGAACTGATGCGGAGGAGGGAAAAGTCTGAGTGGTATTCATTTATTCGTGCGCAGCAGACGTCCAATTTCATATTCAAGGAGGCTTCTTTTTTTCTGCGAGACACTTTTGCGGTTTCAATGATCCCAAGTACGTGGGAAATGTTAACGAACAACGAGAGACCGTGTCTAAAATAAGAATTTGTTGTCAAGATAAAAGAATTATACACAGGCTGGCCCGGATCTATCCGAATGACTACAAAAGCACAACGTGATAACTTCCAAGCATGCTTTTTCAAAGTATTTTAACCGACCTCCTTATTGGTCGGATCCACTATTTTCGTTTTTGGCAACCCGTGTAAGGTTAATTATAGAAATACTACTAGCAGTTCAATTTTTTCTTTCGAACTTGCGTACTTATGGTGCTCAATATTTTTTCGAAAGATACCGTTCTGTTATCTATCGCATGCAGAATTTCGTGAAATTTTTAATCTTTTTTACATAGAAAATATATATTGCTACAAGATCGTTCAAGATATGCGTAAAATGTAAATATTTTCGAATGAAATAGATAAATTCAGGGTCACCGATAATTATGTGTACATTCGATACTTCGATCGTTTATCTTAATAGGCGAATATTTGACATCGATGAAACATGTATCGGTGAGGGTCGAGTCGATTCGTTTGAAGATGACGAGGAAGCTTATATAGGATCAGCATGATAGAGAATAATGCAGATCGCCGAGTGGATATAGATATATAGTCGTCAAGCGTAGTTCGGATGAAGAGGGACCGAATATGTACAAACCGAAATCGGATTGTCGGTTTACATGTTTCGAAAAATTGGCTCTAGCATCTCTCGTCTCATCACTATACGGAAATACCCGAGTGGATCTTTCGAACAATATTGACATATTCAAATACATTGGAAAGCAATTAAATTCTTAGTCACACGCGAGCGTCTCACGGTCTGCAATTTATGAATATACAAGTAAAAAATGAGTGCAGAAAATTGTAATATCTTATTGAATGAATCATCTTACTCTATATGTCCTTCGATTTGTTACGTAATTAATTAGATCCTCGGCGGCGACCCGATTTCCATGAAATCTAACTGTATTCGCATTTCCGTATTTTTTTTATCGGAATGAATATTAAATTAAAATAATCATTCTCAGTTAAAATATCATCGCTTGGACTGATTGAAATCAAATGATTCGGAAATCATATCGCGTGAATTTTTGATTGTTATTCGCACGAGCGGACGCATCAGAAAAAATATTATTTCTCAAGAAAGTCACGTCCAGGTACGTCGCTGAGTTAATGTCACGCACCGGCAAATTTCAAATAATTGTCACCTGCGTGCGAAAATGTTCTCGTCGCAGGGCAAAGGATGAAAGGTCTTACAAACGCGTACTTGAACTACTTCCAACGAATTTTCGTCGCATTACGGAGAAGACGATACTTTTCTCATTTGCGACTGACAATTTTGGCCTTGTCGCTGTCGCGTTGTACTCAAGTTCCATCCGACAGTCACGAGAATCTGAATCGATGGACGCACAGATATTTTCCATGGTTCGGGAAACAAAAAACATCTGCAATCCAATCGTGAAAGAGGCCCAGAGCGCAAAAAAAAGATTAAAAAGTGTAGAAAACTGGAAAAAAGACACAAACACGAAAAATCGAGACGTGACTCGGAAATGAGTTTTGTAATTGTGAAAAGTGATATTTTTATTGTTTGTATGAGATAGTGTCATGTCAAACATCGCTCTTTTTTTTCTCACTCTCCTTTTTTTTCTTCGAGTGGTCGAGTTTTTGTCCAAACAAACCGTGGAGATTAAAAGTACAAAACATACAAGATTTGTGAGATGTGGGTGTGTCTCGAGGTGTGTGGAAATCCGTGAAAGAGTTGAGTCTCGATGAAACGACCTTGTCAGCGACGCGCTCGGTTCTCGAGCTCGAACGAGCATAATCGCCAGGAGTACTTCTCCAAGCCTCGGAAACATTGACGAGGCTCAAATAATGTGACTTCCCCTGCGACGATGCTTCGAAGGAGGGGCACCGAAAAATACATATATATATCGGGATTACGGAGACGTTACTCTGGACAGTTCATTCGTTGCACGTTTCACGGAAACAGCAAACTATTTCTCCGATCGGATTCTCATTTTTCGCCGTTTCGTTTGATAACAAGATGAAACAATTCGTGAGTTTTTGTCAATTTTATTTCCTGTGTCTACTGTGAACATTTAAGACCATTACTTACAATTCTCATTGAAAATAATTAATTTCGTAATTCAAAAATTCTATCGAGCCTAAACGAATTATTAATTTTTGGAATTTAAAAAATCTGAAAATTCTCAATTGCTGTTAAGAGCAATGCAAACCAAAAGTTACTAGATTTCGGAAATAACATTTTTACTAATTAATAATTAAGCTCTCATCGAAAATTGGACCGTATCGCCATTCTTTGGGTCGAAAAGAATATATCATCGTTTTTTTGAGTCGAATTTTTCAATATTGAGGGAGAAATCTGTAGAGAAAAATTACGAGGGGACGGCATGAGTGAAATTTTTTCTCTACTTTCTCTAATATTGAAAAATTCAGCTTACAAAAGCGGTGATACATTCTTTTCGACCCAAAGAATGGCGATACGGTCCAATTTTTGATGAAAGCTCATTTATTAATTATAAAACTAAATATAAAAATAAATTAATTGATAAAAAAAAAATAATTGATAAATCCGTAATTTACGAAACCTGGATGGTCACGTGGTTTCCATTTCCCTTAAATTTTACATATTTTTATTTTGATCTTTCATCAGGAATTTATGAAGTTTTATTTGAAAGAACTTATGAGATATCCTTAGAGAATCCAATTACGATTCTTTCGGAACATTTGACATCAAAAGATCAGAAGTAAAATAAATATTTTTCTGGAGTAGAAAGAAAAAATTTAATGCCCTTTATTCAAAAGTGTCTGAAAACTCATTCATAAAATAAATATTTTCGTGATTATGATCTCAAAAAACTTGAACTTCCGGTTGCGTGACGAGTGCCAGAGCTCTTTTTGCACGCAGTGCTCAAATTTTCTATCATCGTTTATATTTTCATCGTAATTTTTGGCTACCGAGTGACGTTGACAGAGCGAGATTTTAGCGTATGCACATCAAACGCGGCATTCATGTTTTACATCCTTAGAGGTTGTTCCGGATGGTTGTAGTCGTTGGAGCGCATATCTTAGAATGCTTGACGTTAATGACGCATCCGACGACAACAACAATACCGCACATCAGCGTGAAATGACCTCGTGTCGAGAATATACGCAACTCATATATAGTCTCATTACCCGCGAGTGAACTAAAGGGCGTGCATTGGAATAATTTACGATGCCTCGTTGCTTGCCAATAAGAATCGCAATTTAATAGATATTAACCACAATTGGTTAAAATTCAATTCACACGAATGTTTATGACCAACTTTTTGAAGGATAGAATCTGTCATTACTTTCTGTTCATAGGCTATTCTTCTAGCTCTTACAGCGCTATGCAACGCTGCCATCGATCAGCCCGCTGAGCAGCTCGCTAAACTGACCTCAAGCGTTGAGGTCAAGGAATCTGGTGAGCCAAAGGATCTCGAGGCTGCCGCCAGCGACCGATGTGAGCTTTTTTTCTTTCATTTTGTCACATTATTTCATGCACGAATTTTCATGTGGGACAGAATACGTTGACATCATTTTATTTCGTAATATTTTTTGAATGGTAAAAAACAATTATTTAATTGGATAATTATTTTTGGGACGGGATTTAAAAATTTTTTTTCACGGTGAAGATTGAAAGGCGACGAAACGGAAAGAGTGAAAATTAAGAATATACAGGACTGTGACAACGGTTCAAGTTCTAAGGAGCGTGTGAACACGCCTAGTGACACACTTCCAGCCCCGCCTCGGTTCGCTGCAATATTTTTTCGATCTCACTCGCTCGCTGTGTTGTTCCCTGAGAGAAAACACACACGCGGCAGGTTGAATAATAAAGTTGCTGGATATGAGTCTCGATCGGTGCGAAGAACGTAATTCTTAGTCATACTGACCTCTCATCTAGATATAATTTCCGGCTATTATAATCCCGTGTCTTTTTCACTCGGATCTACTTATTGAATTGTAATAACTCGAGTATGACAGACAGTAATCGTTCTTCAACATCACGTCATACTCAAATACATTGTGGATTTATATTATAGCCATTTTTGTGCGTGAACTATGCATCCACCATACCGTAAAAATGTTTTTTTCTTAACTGCTGTAGCATGGGCGAATCAGTTAGAGAAAAATGTCGATAAAACTATTGACTTTGGTACATTCTCGTTGATTTCCATAACCGTTTTTCACCTACCGTTGCTTTTGCTTTTCAGTTTTTTCGGTAGGACGCGAATATGGATATGGTAGTGGTGGATATGGAGGGTATGGCGGTTATGGTGGAAACTATCCGTACGATGGAAGCTCAATCTATGGTCCAACAGGTACTGGTTACTACTACAATCGCAACGGACTGAACAACGTCTATCGGGGTTATCAATCTGGCTCAGGCTACGGCGGAATTCTGGGCGGTGGAAACACCGGGTAAATTATAGAAATGTTTTTTTAAATTTCTTTATGAGTTTTTGTTCTTGCTTGAAAAAGATTATTACTCATTCTTTTCTGTCAAAGGCTTTTAAATTTGTTACTGTTCTCAAAGAATGGTTAGTATTCTGATGTCTTCGGTTTGATGAAAATGTATTTGAAAAAAGAGCAATCTCACTGAAAATTTTAAACGTGAGTATTGTCTCATTTATCCTATCTTATTTCTGTATTCATTATCTTTCTTTGCAGCTGGGGTTATTACGGAAGCGGAAGTTACGGTAATCCGGGATACGGAGGACTTGGATATGGTTACGAGAACGGTCTCGGTATCAGAGGCTACAACCGCTACAACAGTCTCGATGGTTATGGAGGATACGCAGGAACTGGATACGGAGGCCTGAGTTATGGGGCCTCTACCTACCCTTATGGGTACCGCGGCTATGGATCGTCTGGTTATCCGTCTGGATATAGAGGTTATTCATAAATTCATCAAATTGCACTCGTAATGACGCATCTGAGATATGACTTCCCTTTTGTAATTAATTAATGATAAGCATTTATCGATTTTAAGGTGATTTTTTGATTATTTAATATTCTTACAGCTTCTCACAGAAATTTTTTTCTACTTTTGTTGTAATCCTTATATAATTGTAATTGATATTATACTTTACGGCCTTCCATTTGACAACTTATGCGTTGAGTGTAATGCATTAAATTTTGGTTTACGCATGCGAGAAACAAATGTGTATATAAATATGTGGATGAAAAATAAAAATTTTACTCTACGATTATTTTTTTGATTAATTGAAGATTCAATGAAAATCGCTTTTGGTTTCTTTTTTTGGAAAAAAAGTAAAAGATATGTATATTTATATTATATATTTACGACTGTGTTAATATGTACAATCATTACATTTGTAAATAGCTCATTCGATATTTTATGGCTTTTTGAGTTTGGAATTTTCACTGCAAATTATGTCTGGACCAGTTAAGAAGAATTCCATATTATGCTTATCTACGAAGTACAGCGAAGGATGACGAGTCGACACTGATTCTTAAATAAGTATTCAATATTAATTTAACGCGAAGTCAGAATGGACTCGAATTAACATATGGCCCTGAGTCATTAACCTCAGAAACGCCACTTGCATTCTAATTAAAATAACGTATCTAAGTCGTTTGTCGAAATATTTACACAATTCCATTCGATGAATTCGATTCCTATCTACGATAATTTAGTCATCCTTGGATAGGGTAATTCTACCGAAAAATAATTTACATTAGTCCAGTTTTAATCGCTTTTCCTTCTTTTGACTTTCTGATTCCAGCTTTCCGCTGGGATGTTTAGGAACCCTAGATTGGCCTCACCCAGAGCGTGCTTCAACTGATCGATATGGCCAAGTTGATTTATATCTACAAATTGTTTTCCAATGTCGTACTGACTGCAAACACTACATGGATAAGGCACAGGCGTTGCGGAAGGAAACATGGTTTTCATCATGTTTTCGCTGTCAGTTTTTTCACCGGGGCAATAGGGCACAAAGATTACAGGGATAAAAGCTAGTTGACCGGTGATCACGGGAACTTTTGGAGTACTCTCTGTTCCGATATTTTTTTCTACTAAGACACATGGACATGTCTCTGGATCCGGTCCAACCGGAAGGCGAATAGGCTTAATATTAATTGTGCTAGGTGGGTGAACTCCAATAGCTGTGAAATCACGGTCTGGTTCTTTAGTCTTCATTTGATTATTTTCTTCGAGTACACGCTCTTCTTCATTTTTTTCCAAAGTTTTTTGCAGAGTCTTTACACTTGTAGATTCTTCATAATTTTTTTTTACGATGAAATCATCTTGTAAAAATTTCGTGGTATCTTGCGACTCTTTTTGCACAGTTTTCACTTTATTTCCGTGGAAACCAGTGGGGACCACTTCTGAAAAATACGTGTCTTCTTTTCGACCATATTTTTCTTTATTTTCATAAGCCTGCTCGTTCGATTGTCCTTGAAGATTTTGCCTCTGTATATTTCGCCCTTCGGGTACTATTATATGTTGGGTTGCATTTATGAATGCATCGAAGTTAGAAAGTTCACCTTCATAATTCATTGATCTGTCTTTTATGTTGTATTTGGTCGTTTTTTGATCTGAAATAACATTGTTGGGTTGTCCCGAGTAAAATGAGGACTCTGAAAATTGTCGACTGTTGAATTCGTTTTTGTATTGATCTGCATTAGGTTGTCGGTAAGATGATCCACTGTTGTAATCTGGGTCACCAGGCCATGGGCCGTTAGGACCAGGGGACCCCGTTGGCCATGGTCCGTCGGGTCCATTGGGACCTGTACCTCCGATACCTCCAACTCCACCTACCCCTCCAACTCCGCCTACACCTCCAACAGGACCGATTCCACCTATAGGTCCTTCCGGGCCTTCATGACCGCCTGGTGCTCCTGGGAAACCAGGGTAATTTCCCGTGGGGCCTGTCCCTCCGACCGGACCGTCCGGCGCTCCGGGATAATTAGAGCCAGGTTCAGGACAATTATATCCCGAGCAAATTGGCTTTGGAGGTGAACTTGGAGAGCCTGGGGTTCCTGGGTGCTCTGATGCTCCTGGACGATCGGGGTGGTTTCCAGGTGAACCTGTTCCACCGACTAGACCTTCTGGTATATCAGGATAGCTGGAACCAGGCTTATGCACTGGGCAATGATATCCAGAACAAGTTGGTTTCGAAGGTGTACTTGACGAATCTGGAGTTCCTGGATATCCCGGTTGAGCTGGAGGGCCTGCTGGGTAACCCGGATGAGTTGGGGAGCTTGGAAGATAGCCTGGTTGAGCAGGTGATCCTGGATAACCTGGTTCACTTGGAATTCCTGGATAGCCAGGTTGGGAAGGAGTTCCTGGATAGCCTGGTTGTGCCGGAGTTCCTGGATAACCTGGTTGAGCAGGCGTTCCCGGGTAGCCCGGTTGTGCCGGAGTCCCTGGATGACTTGGTTGAGCAGGAGTTCCTGGATGTCCTGGTTGAGCAGGCGTTCCCGGATAGCCCGGTTGAGCAGGAGTACCTGGATGACCTGGTTGAGCAGGCGTTCCCGGGTATCCCGGTTGTGCCGGAGTTCCCCGGAGTTCCTGGGTGGCCTGGTCGACTTGGAGTTCCTGGATGTCCTGGTTGAGCAGGCGTTCCTGGATAACCCGGTTGTGCTGGAGTTCCTGGATGACCTGGTTGAGCAGGAGTTCCTGGGTAGCCTGGTCGAGCAGGAGTTCCTGGATGACCTGGTCGACTAGGAGTTCCCGGATAGCCCGGTTGAGCAGGAGTTCCTGGATGACCTGGTTGAGCAGGCGTTCCCGGGTATCCCGGTTGTGCCGGAGTTCCTGGGTGGCCTGGTCGACTTGGAGTTCCTGGATGACCTGGTCGACTTGGAGTTCCTGGATTACCTGGTTGAGCAGGAGTTCCTGGATGTCCTGGTTGAGCAGGCGTTCCTGGATAACCCGGTTGTGCTGGAGTTCCTGGATGACCTGGTTGAGCAGGAGT
>JAPYYX010002451.1:0-15892 GCA_030522605.1 Cremastinae sp. B BG-2022a | reverse complement strand
GTAAAAAGTTTCAATAAAATATTTCATTTATTATATGAAAAAAAAATTCTTGAAAATAGAATTTTTTTTTTTCGACGAAACCCACGTAACCCCTTAATTAATGAATTTTAGAATTTTAAACGTATTTTCAAAATATATAAAACATCAAAAAAAATTGCGCAAAAAATAAATTTTCGATTTTTATTTTTTCAAAATTTTTTCAATTTTTTGATAATTTTCGTTTTTTTATTTTTCACACGTCATGTGGCGTTTAGTAAATTAAATTTTGAAGTCCGCTTCCACTCGTTCATAGAGCGGTAGTTCCATTCAGGCTGAACAAAGCTCTCGTCATTTCTACTATTTTCGGAAAAAAAAGCTCTGCGAGCTCTAGTGCCAAGACGAACAAAAGCGAAAATCGTGAATAACGCTGGTATCACACGAGGATTCGCGGCTTTTGTTACTGATAATGAAACAAAGCGTTTGGGCATCGGCTTCGCGATAAGAGAATCACGCGTGAGAGTAAGCGCTCTCTCTCTCTCTCTCTCGAAACTCGGAATAAAATAGTTTTTATTCCAAAAACGAATCGTTATTGCGCAAAGTCGACTCCCCGGTTGGATTTATCGGAGCTTAGTAAGCCGCGATTTCGCTCCCAGCTTCGGAACGACCGCGTTATAAACCTGTTGATTTTATATTCGCCAAATATTCGTCCTTTCCCTCTTTTACGAGCTTCAAAAATCTCTTAATTTCGTTATTATACAGATATACAATTTTTTATATAATATCGACACACTTAAATAATTTTTAGTTTAAAATATTTGCGGTTAATCGTCGTCTAAATTTTTTTAGAAATTTTTTAATAAAAATTAAAAAATAGGAAATTTTTAATTTTCAAATTTCTTAATTTAAATTTAAAGTAATATGAACACTCTTTTAAAATGTTGGTGGTTAATTTTCGTTTTAGTCAAATTTCTATTTTTTTTATACATTTTTTAATAAAAATAAAAAATTTTAATTTCAATATTTTTTAATTAAAATCAGTTTAATATTCGTGAATAAATTTCGAATAAATTTAACACTTTTCTCTTAATAATTTAGATTTAAAAATCTGCAATTAGAAAATTTTTCACAAAATCTAAAATAATGTGGAAAATTTGGAGCTTGCATTCGCGGTTAATCTTTGAATTGATTGGGAGTATCGAGAGAAGTAAAAAACGAGAAGGAAAAGAATGATTAAAGTTCTCGTGCATTTCACGATTGGAATTGTGACTCTGCCGGACTTTCGAAGTGCGCCCTCGGGAAACGATAACAGTTTTCATTAAGAGATAATTGGGTGGCTCGTAGAATATCTTCGGGTTGGGCTTTTCTCGCACCAGGTGCAGCTCCTCTCCTGAAAATAACTCTCGTTAAAATTAGCGAGCGAGACAGAGAGGAACGAAAGAGCTTCGAAGGAAAAAACTCTGATAAATGGTATCGAGGGAGGGCTAACGATGAAAAACTATCGGAGTTTCTGACGAAATTTTCTCTCCAAAACTTGAAAAACTCACCAACACTTTGACAGTAAAAAAAATCATCGAAAAAAAAAATTTCTTCGCTGTAAGGGTCGAAATACTACAAAAATAAGTGCATTTGAAGTGCATAGGAAATTAAAAAATGACAAAATGTTAATAAAAAAATTATCAAAAAAAAAATTTCTTCGCTGTAAAGGTCAAAATACTACAAAAATAAATGCACTTTAATTGCATAGGAAATTAAAAAATGTCAAAATTTTAATAAAATTTGAGTTTATTTTGAATTTTGTCAATTAATTAAAAATTAATTGTGAGAATAATAAAATTTTCTCCGAATTTTATTGAAAGTATATTCAAATTTCATCAATTTCTTGTCATTTTCACTTTTACTACAAAATTATGTTTCAGAGGCCAACTTTTATGGTAATAGAAATTTGTGTGAAGAGAAAGTCTGTAATTAATTGTTCCACTAAAACTCCAATTTCACGTTTCAAAAAGGTTTTGATCGTAAATAAGTCGCTCGACTCAAAAATAGAGAAAGTGTGTAAACATTTTCTTCAAGAATACTACGGAATCCTTTTTCGTACGAACGTTTCTGCAACGAAGGAAAAAAAAGTGCATTGCTGTTTTAAGAATGCATTTTACGAAAAAACGAAGAAGACGAGAAAAAATCGTTTACTCGAACGACTCAATTTCGTTTTCTTTTCTACTTTCTCCCTCTTTTTTCTCTATCTGTAATTTCAGACGCAAAAAAAGGAAAGGGATGAAACACGAGGAACTTTTTCTTCTGGAAAAAATAGTGCATCACTTCGGAAGCGAAGTATTTTCTCGTGTATTGGCCGAGCTTTAATTCCTCTGGTTCGAGTTTTCTGCCGTTCGATTTAGAGTTTCGACGATCTTGTCTCTGTTTTCTATCACTTTTCTATTTTTTTTTTTTTTTTTTTTTTTAAGAGAGGGAGCAAAAGTCGGAAAACTCGGATTCGGAAAAAAATGAGACTCCTCGGTGAAAAGGTTGAAAGCTGGCGGAAATTTCGCCAATGGGGAATTCGCGAGATACGTGCCCGAATGGGCCGGCATGCGGAGGCTCCTTCGGAAATGGAAATCTCGAATCCGAGATCGACAATGAACGTCACAAACGCTTCTCTATACAGGTTGCGATATATATAACGTCCTCTATTTCTATCTCTCTCGCTCTCGACAAATCTGACGTTTCGATCGAAATCGAGAACAGAAAAGCTTCCCTTTGCATACCAAATTTGAATTCGATGTGGATTTCCCAAGAGACCGAGAATTAATCGTAATTGTCGGTTGAACAATCCATAATTTTGATATAAATGCTTTTGTTATCGGATTCGTATTATCAATTCAAAATTTATGTCTCGAAATTGTAAAAAAAATAGTTTTGTTCGGATTGAAGCCATTTTTATGAAGTAAAAATGAATTAAGAGAAAAAAGAGAAAATTTAGATATTCCATCATTAATTTTATTGGAATATTTATTTAAAAATTGTATTTTTTGAGTAAACTTTGAAATGACAAAAATTTGAGATTTTGGAATTAATTCAGAAAAAAGATCAATCACGACATTCAACATTCATATTTACGTCTAATAATTCTGGAAAACGAAAATTTTATTAATTTATTCAAATTTTATTTCGTTGAATAATTTTTAAAATTTCAAAAAACTGAAATTTTCGTATAAAATCAGAAAAAAGCTCGATCGCGTTATTCAAAATTCATATTCACGTCTAATAATTCTGACACTTTGATTCATCGACAAAAAATGTCGACGTGTGACGAAAATAAAAATTTAATTCCGTTGAATAATTTTTTGAATGTCAAAAATTTGAGATTTTGTGATAAAATCAGAAAAAAGCTCGATCACGTCATTCAAAATTCATATCTACGTCTAATAATTCTGACACTTCGATTTTTCGACAAAAAATGTCGGGTGACGAAAAAAATGACAATGGACGGGGATAACACGTGTCAAAATCTCGCGAGCGTCGTGTATCGAAATTGGAATATTTATGAAGAGAGCTCGTCGCTGGAAGTTTAACGCGACGCGGGTCTCGTCACTTGCTCGTTTTCCCACGGTTTTGTGTTGGTAGTTTCGCGAAAACTCGTGTGTCTGGCATCGCGTTTTCGCCGTGAGCGCGAGAGTTACCCGATTTCCATAAATCGCCGATGACTTCCGGTCCCCGTGGAATCGTCCGATTCTCGTTGTTTCCGCCTCGTTTCTTCCTATCGCGTCTCTCTGACACGCACACGCGAAAAACCAAATCCGAACACGCGCGTGCGACCAAATTTCCCGACAAAATCGAACCTACAATTCGCGAAACATTTTACATTTCCAATTTGTCACGTCGACGGGAAATTCATGGAGAATTTCTCTCCCCGCTTTCGCGTCACGTTTTCCCAGAAAATTTTCATTAAAAATCAATCAATTTTCAATTCGAGAAAATCGACCTTTGTTCCCGATAAGGTCTTTTCATATAGATTTTCGATTTTTATGTTTTCTTTTCTCCGTTACTGTGTACCAAAAGATCAACGACACATTTTCTTGTTAAATGAAAGTCAATATCAATTTTTTTTCCTTCGTTTAATAGTTTGATAGGTAATCGTGAAAAAGAGTGTGTGATGAATTTTCCAATGCTCAAATTTTCGTATGTTCGAATTTTCCAATGTTAAAATTTTCCAATTTTCCCGTGTTAGAATTTTCCAACTTCCGAATTTTCCAATGTTCGAATTTTCCAATGTTAAAATTTTCCAATGTTAAATTTTTCCAATTTTCCCGTGTTAAAATTTTCCAACTTCCGAATTTTCCAATGTTCGAATTTTCCAATGTTAAAATTTTTCAATTTTCCAATGTTAAAATTTTCCAATTTTCCCGTGTTAAAATTTTCCAACTTCCGAATTTTCCAATGTTAAAATTTTCCAAGGTTACAATTTTCCAATGTTAAAATTTTCCAACGTTCGAATTTTCCAAAAATTTTCCTGATACGATTCTGACATCGAGCTTTCGTTTTTCAAAATTGAATCAGAATTTTTTTCATGCACTTTCTTAACCTCTTTCGAACATTTTTACGTAGATAATGAATTAGAGGACTTAAGACTTTCTTTAATGAGGTAATTTGGATACAATCCCTCGTAATTTAGCCAGAAGGAGTTCTCAGCTCGTAGAAGCTCCAGAAGAGCTTTCAATTAGTGGAGAAAGACCGATAGTCTCACTAATCTCGATCTCATCTATCTTTCTCTCTCTCTTTCTCTATTTATCTGCAAATCCTCAATCAACTGATACTCCCAAACTCTAAACTCATCAATATCGCCCTCGGTAACTCATCCTAATCGGAGGAACCGAGAAGGGAGAAACGAGAACGAAAATAAGAGAGTGTGAGACTGAAAACCACAAATCCCTGTTCCAATCGATTCAATTTTATCTATGATTATTTTTTTCATCCCAAAAGCATCAATCACCGTTTCATTATTCTTTTCTGGACCCTCTTTTTTTGTCAACTCGGACCACATTTTCTTATCGATTTTTTTATCACGGTCAGAAAAAAAAATCGTCTCGTGCTTTTTATTTTTGGTGAACTTTTCAATTTTTTTTCATTTTTTTTTCAATGAAAAAAAACTCAAATAATTTTTTAAATAAATACACAGAATTTTGTGTTAAATTTTTGAGTACAGAATTTGTACGATTTTATTTTTTACGATTTATTTTAATTATTTCAAATCGAAGTGAAATTTCTGTTTAAAATTTCGCGAGAGGTGTTGAATTCAATTGTGTTTTAACGTTCGAGTTTATTTTTTGTACTTTCTATTATTCTCTCCTTTTTCTTTCTTTTACAATGTCGGAGTCTGGCGAAAGGCTTCCTCTTTTTTTTCTCTTTCGCGTAGCGAAACAATTTCTCACTTTCGTGTTACCAAGACCGAGCGATCACGATCGATCAAGATCAAGCTCTCGATTCGCGACTCTGGCAGGAACGCACAAAAAAAATTCTCACGCACGTTCCAACGAGCGCGATTGCTACAAATCTGCGATGTAGAAGAATACACAAGAAGAAAAAAAAACGAAGAAAAAATCTTGAACACGAAAAGGAAATCCGCTTTCTTTGTTACTAACCAATTTAAAAGAAAATAAAAAAAAAGAAACACTTTATCACTTTACAATTCTATTATTTGCTACTTCTCACTCATAATCTGAAACTGCATCGAAGACGAATGTTGAAAATAAAATTATTGTTATTTTGAGTCGAAAATGCAGTATTAATAAATAAATAAATAAATAATAATTTTTTTTTAATTGCAAAAAATTAAATAATTAAATAAAATTTCTATATCTGTCATTTTTCCAATTTTAATTAAATTTAATATAAAACTGCGTTAAAAACGAAAAATCGATTTTCTCGAAAGATAAAAAGAAATTCACTCCTAACGAGAATCCGACAGGCGAGAAAATATTCTGAATTCGGGTGAAATGAAATTTCACTCGAGTGTTTCGATGGAAAAGAATGAAAAAAAATAGACTTATTATCAACGTCTCCGTCTGTCTCTCAGATTGAAATTTTATTCATCGATCTTATCGTCTCCGAGTGAGCACAGATGAGATCCCGGGGACAATTTGGCGAGACAGATTGTTCGTAAAAGGGAGATCGTATAACGCGAACGAGAACGTACTGTCAGAACGATTGGATGAATCGATCTCAAAATTTCATTGGGCGACGTAACGATGAATTCGCCCGACCATTCGCTGCCTCGAAAATCCTCGGCTAACCTTAATTTTCTCATTTTATACACTCTTTTCTCACTTCGTCACTTCACGATTCCCTTTGAGATGGACGAAAAAGAAATTAGTCGTTTTTTAGTTTTTTTCTTGATTTTTTTGTAAATTTGGATTTTTTTAAATTTTTTATTTTTTTTTGAGAACGAGAGCCAAGCTCGAGCTTTAAAAAGGCTTTTTCTCGTATTACATAATCTTTCGCTCCGGTTCATCGTCGAGGAAATCTAAAAGAAAAAACTTTCGCGTCGAAACTCGGGGCTTGACAACTTTCGTTCTAATTACTCGAAGGGAAACAACTTCCTGAGAATATTTTCCAGGACTGCTGAAAATTGCTCGACAATCTTGTATTCAAGGGGATTCTTTTTTTAAACTTTCGTGTTACATAATTTATTATTTTTAGAAACGTGTAAAAGTTGAAATTTCAAAATAATTTTTTTTTAATTGTCGTTTTAATTGCTCAAAGAGAAACTCTTTGAGAAAACTTGCAGTAATTTTTTAATTGGAGCAAGAATTTTGCATAAAATTTATCGAGGAAAATTTTTTTTACACAACTTTTATATTTTTGAGATATATTTTTGAAAACCAAAATTTCGAGCTTTTTGTCATAATTATCCTTTTAATTGCTCACAGGAATAATAAATTCTGAAAAAAATCTCAATAATTTGCATATTAAATAAATTGAACAAAAAAATTTTTTTAAATTCCATTAAATAATTAAAAATTAAATTTAGATAATTCTTTACAGTGTCTAAATTAAGCTCACGCATTAAATGAATTCTAATTTACTGAAATTGAAATTTCGAGCGATTTTTAAAGCAAAACCGTAACTTTGTGTCGCGTTCCTTTAGGCCCCGGGGCGAAAGCGCATCGAGAAGATAGATAGAGCTTTTGAGTTTGAGAATCGGGGTTGAATCGGTGAGGAGGAGGGATAAAAGCTGAGGTGTCGCATCAGCATTCATGCAGGGAGACGCGATGAGCAGGGAATTTGTCCCCTCCTCGTCCTCTCTCAACCTCTCGCGTGCTTCTTCGCTTCTTGTCTCTGGCATTATGAACCGAGAAGAGTTTTGTACGTCGTATTTCCTGCGAGAAGCAACCACCCAAAATCCAAGCGCAAAGTCTTTGCTGACATATTATCTTCTTGAATAAAATGCGAATTTGATAAACCGCGGGTGAAATCGAGTCTGTTGGATTTTCACGCTTCTTTGCCAATTTTTTTCTCAATTTATCTCACATCCTCGAAGCACTTTCATATTTTATTTTAAATTTACGTATTTATAAAAAAAAAATTTTTTTTGTTCTTGATATTTTTTTTTATTTTTTGAGATTTTCGAGGATCAAAAAATATTAAAAATTTTTTTTTTTTAATTTTGTTTTTTGTTTTGTTTTATTTTAGCTGTATTTTTTTTCGTTTTTGTTCTCGCTTGCAGACGTAGCAAAATAGCTGCGAGTACGCAAATTGCGAAACTGAATATTGTCCGTATGAAATTACCCCGTAGCGCGACTGAGACGAAAATCACAATGAATCGTCACAGAGAGGTGCTCGTTCTCTTTTAATGGAACACGAGAACGTTTGTTGAGAAACGCGAGATCTCTCTACCTTTCTCAAACTTCGCGTTTCTTGTTTTTCTCCACTCGACATTTATTTCCGGTAAATTAATGAGATAAGAGATGAGAGGACGATTGCGCATTCTTGGAGGAATTTCACACCTTCCTCATAATTCGGAAATTGCTGTCTTCCTTATGTTCATTTCGTACAATTTCACATTTACGTACATTTCGATTTTTTTATTCATTTTTACTTATTTTAATATCTGATTACTAAAACAACAAATAATTTTATCTCACCATAATATTTTTTATTATTTTATTATTAAATTTAAAAACTTTCTTATTTTTTTAAATTTCATCATCAGTTAAATTTTTAAATAAAATTTATTTTTACATTGAAGAAATTTATTAGGATGGAAATTCAGAATGTCATTATTTTACTGTCATTTTTAGTTATAATTAAAACAAATTGAATCGTTTTATGAATGATTTTTTCAAAAATTTATTTTACTAGAGAGAATCAAAAAATTTATTTTTACATTGAAGAAATTTATTAGGATGGAAATTCAGAATGTCATTATTTTACTGTCATTTTTAATTATAATTAAAGCAAATTGAATCGTTGTATGAATTTTTTCAAAAATTTATTTAACTTTCTAAAATAAAATTTTGAAAAAATCATTTATTTTAGAGAGAATCAAAAAATGTAATGATTATTAAATTTTTTTTGATTCTTTCTAAAATAAAATTTTGAAAAAATCATTAATAAAACGATTTAATTATGTTATTGAAATATTATCGTTTGTCATGTTTATTTATACGGAAAAAATATAGGCATGGCCTTTTTTCGTGATATATTTGTCGACCGTATTTCCGAGCATTTGGTCAGTGGCCCCTCTTGTTTGCATTGTGGAAGACTTCCGCATTGCATCGGTACACATACCACGAGCCGAGCGAGGACCGAGCTGAGACATCAGAGCTGCGAGCTCTCCTCCTTCGTGGCCGTGTGTATCGAGAGCCAGACCCTGTCCTGAATTACGCAAATAAGCAAACCACCTCGTAACCGAATGCCCTTCTCCGCAGACGCGTGTCTTCGCCACGTGCATGAAACAACTTACCACTAATTGCTATTTGCTTAATTAATATTCATTTGATCTTCGATTGGTTACGTCTGCATATTTGTCATATTTTCCAATAATTTTCATCATTTGTTCATAAATTAGACTGCAAATATAAATTAAACGAATTATTTCATATTATAAAATAAATAATACCATAATTTATTCATTTTTTTCAAAAATATAAGATTTTGGAAATTTTAATTAATGCCAATAATTTATAAATTAAATGGTATAAAAACTGGGTCTGTATATTTGTCATATTTTCCAATAATTTTTATCATTTTTTCATAAATATGACTGGAAATATAAATTAAACGAATTATTTTGTCTTAGATTAAAATAAATAATATCATAATTAATTTTTCTCAAAAATATAAGATTTTGGAAATTTTAATTAATGCCAATAATTTATAAATTAAATAGTATAAAAACTGGGTCAAATTAGCAGATCTCTTTTTTAAAAGAATAATTATAAAATTTTTATAAATTATGATCTTTTTATGTTAGTGAGTAAAAAATTCGTGCCCGTTTTCTTTTAAATACAAATTTTAACACGCTTTTGTGACATAGATATAAAAGCTAACAGAGCGAGAACGTAAAAAAAATGTAATCGAAAAAATTAACATGTATAAGATTTATGTTCCAATTACGTGCTAATTTATGGGCTTGATTTAAAATTTTTAACTCCTCCAGTTTTTTAAATAAATTAACATTTCAACATTCACATTCTCATCTTGGATTTGAAGTGCAAACAAAAATTTATTAATTTTTTAATTAATTAATTTATTAAATTTTAATATTTTGCATTGATAAATATGAAAATTTCTAGAACTTTTATAATTGAAAAAATATTGATTCGTGTGTTACGTTCGATACGTGAGAATGAGCCTTGGCTTTTCGACTTGGCGATTTAATTTTGCGAATTAGCGGGTACTCTCGAGGTAACTTGACACTGGAGAGCATAAAGGAAGACAGGGACGAGGAAACGATTTTAAGGAGGTTACTTCAGTCTCTGGGGCTCCTCTACTCCTCGCTCTTATCGACAATAAGACTCGAGGAGCGAGCCAATCCCTTCACGCTTCGGCACGTTCTCATCCAAGAATTATTCCTTCCTGATTATACGCGAATTTATCAGCATACATAAATAAAATTTCTTCGATACTACAATTTTAGTTCATTTTAATATAAACCGTGTCAAAAATAACGTTAAAAATAATTTAAAAAATTTTCGAATGAAAATTCATCAAAAATTTTTTTTGAATTTTTCTTAAAAATTTAAAAAAATAATTTGTAAAAATTAAAAAAAAATATTTGACGAATCCTTTTTTTAAAATTTTTTGTAAAAATTAAAAAAAAATATTTGACGAAACCTTTTTTTTAAATTTTTTGTAAAAATTAAAAAAAATTATTTGCAAGAAAAAATTTGACTAGAAATTTAGTTAGGGATCTCATTTTATGCTGCATATTCAAAAAATGCATGTAAATTTTAAAAATCGAAGAAAAATTGAGTTTTCGATGAGAAAAGAAAAAAATTGAGTCCATGAATTCATGATCGATAGTTTTAATCACAACGGTAACGAGAACGGGAGGTGAAACAACAAGTGTAGATTATCGACGTCGATTTTAATAACTTCCATGGGCGAAGGTGGACGCGAAAGAGCGAGCGTGGTTCTCGTTGTGAAAACAATAATATACCCCGGATCGGAATATGGTCAGCAGTTTGCCGAATAAAACTGAGACGAGAGCTTCATGAAAAATATACATGGGAAAATATGATAGCGCATCCGAACCGCAGTGCTTGTTGTTTCAAAAAACATTCGCCCGTATATAAGACAGTATCGTAAAATTCGTAAAACTTTTCAGTCTGAAGCAATTTTATTCGAAAAAAAATCCATGCAGATAGAAACAAATCTTGAAATATTTGATGACAAGAATTTATCGAATTTAAAAAAGAGATTTAATAAATCGATAAAAATTTAATTTACAATTTTTTGTACAAAAAACTTAAAATTCGTTTTTTTTTTATTCGAAAAAAATTTTTCCCCCATCGACACAAAATAAAAAAAATATTTTAAAAAATCGATAAATAGTCAGAAACAAATCTGGAAATATTTGATAACAAAAAGAATTTATTGAATCAAAAAAAAATTCATAAATCATTTAAAAATGTTAGAAATCGTTTCCTTATAAAAAATCAAAATTTTTAAAATTTTTATCGACAATAAATTCAAAAAAAATTTCAAATTACTAAAAAAATTAATTTTTGCATATTTTTCCTAAAAGTGTTTCATTCAAATCAATCATACGAATTCGTCGAATGAACCGAAAGAATTGGGAGTACCGAGGAAAAATAAGAAAAGCTCGAAATAAATTTAGCATGTCGAATCGATTCTCGCGTGCATGCGAGAACGTGAAAGAAGGCCGAGGAATCGAGTTCCAAAAGCGAGAGAGAGAGGCGCAGGGCGAATTCGTACAGCGAGCTGCAAATAGAGAAGTAACACTCACGTGCTTCGACGTTTCGCGAGAAAATGTAGAAACAAATGAAAAAGGAACACACGCGGGGCGAATATTTTTCCGCCCGGTATTTGACGAGTAAAAAAAAACGAGTAAAAAAAAAAAGAAAACTTAATATAACCTTTAAAAAAGGATCTCCAGACGAGAAATACACGTGTTTGCGGTTCGTACGTGCGCGTATTATTTTCCCTCCTGGAGCTAAAAAGTTCGAAACAATTTTTTGCAGACGAGAAAGAATTTCAATTGAAAACGTATTTGACTTCGGTCAATAAATTTTTTCTTTATTTATCGTTGAATTTGAATGAAAAATATTTCGCTCTGCGCGTTTAATTGAATGAAATATTCACACTGGAATTAACGCAATGCGTTTTTATCGGTCTCCGTGTCGACTCTTTTGAACTCTGTCATTCTTTTTTTTTATTCTCCATTTTTCGAATGTGTCCCAGTGGCGAAATCGATATCGATCGATCTCGGTATAATCAGCTGATGGCTCCTGAATGACGAGAACGATTCTGGCATTCTAGAGCTCGTACAAAAGCTCCCAGGGAATGCTTTTATTCCTGGCCCATTCAGTCTCGATTCTCGTCTCCACCGAATCATCCAAATGCTTCCAATCACTCAAAGCGAAAATTTTCGTTCCCGCATATATCGACGATACAATTTTTTTTGTCATTCTATAAAATTTTCAAGGGCTCGGAAATTTGCCTCTTGATTAAGTTCTCAATTAAACAATTTTTATTATTATAATTATTACAATTTGTTTAAAAAATTTATATTGATGATGAAAAGATTTTTTGTTAAAAATAATGAAAAATATTTTATTATTTAATATCATAATTTATTTAAATTTAAAACGTCGTTTTAATATACAAATAACAAAACAAAAATTTGGCACCAGTGCACATTTGCAGTCGTCACCGACAGAAAAGTTCGCGGAGCAATTTTCGTATTCTGGAACAAACGGAAAATTCGAAAACTTTTCCACATCCGCGAAAGTTTCGATGAACCAAGTCGCGAGTTCGTGAAATCAACAAGTCCTCGTGAATCGAAAAAAAATTCTAATCCCGTGTTCCTATAAGAAAAAAAAGAGTGAAAGAACTGAATGAAAGTTCGCGAATAAAGAGAATCGAAAATTCGGAAGAAAATTGAGGAAAAATTTATTCGACGCACAAAAGGCCTCGGTGCGTGAAAAGTTATTTTTCCCCGCTGGTGTAAGGGAATTCAGCAGCAACGGGCCTCGAGGAAGTGTCGTATCACCGACTGAGGAATTGCGATGTGACAGAGGCACGAAAGAAAAATGTGAGGCGCGAGGGTAAAAAGGAATTCTCGTCGTCGTCGTCGTCCTCGGCTTCGATCGGCTCGTCACGAGCGCCAAGGGACGGGACGTCGAGGAAGGGCGTCAAGTACGAGATGCTGGCCTGCGTTTACCCGCCGGAGAATTTTCGTACGAAGAGCGCGGCGGTGAAGACGCGAAATGGAAAAACGACCGGAAGTCGAAAGAAGACGAAGCTTCCGACCGGGCTCAAGGATCGGGACCCGGAAGTCAAGCTTTTCTCAAACAATTCCTCCTCAGCCGGGAAAAATTCGAGCAATCGCAAAACGGAAACAAACACGACTGGAACAACTTTACCGGCTGCTTCCGTCGCTTCAGCGACGAACAATGAGGTACGCTACTTCCGGTTATTCCGAAACGCTCGTTCGAGCTTTTCGCGCTCCAAGATATTCCCTCTTTTGTTTTGTTGGTAAGATTTCTCCCGGCAAATGCGACGGAAAACCACCGCTGCGACCGTTGCCAGGTTCATGACGGAAACTGCATATTTTTTCTGTTCCGGCCGTTTTCCTTCCTCTTTGCATTTTCATCTGCTCGAGTCTTGAGGATCAACAACGAAAATCACAACGTGGAATGCTTGTAGAGATGACGTAACATTGGAATTAAGATAATTATTTTATTATTTTTTATCAACAAAGTTATTGAGTAATTGAATGTCCAAATGTACTTCTCCACTATGTATTCTTAAAGGTTTTCGAAAAAGGAAACGAATGGCGCAAGAATCAAGTTTATATCTCCATTATTTTAAAAGTTACAGGAGTTTAAAAATTGCAAAAATGAAAGCTCTAGCTGCAATAGTTTAGGGGATGTGAGGTTTTCTAGATTTCATGACTCCGGATGCCTTTTCCTGATTCCTTGGCGTCCAAATGGACTTCACCACATATTCTTGAAGGTTTTCGAAAAAGGGAGCGAATGGTGCAAGAATCAAGTCGATATCTCAATTATTTTAAAAGTTACAGAAGTTTGAAAATTGCAAAAATGAAAGCTCTAGCTGCAATAGTTTAGGAGATATGTATGAGCTTTTTCAGATTTCGCGACTCTAGAGGCTTTTCCCTGACTCATTAGTGTCCAAATGGACTTCTCCACCATATATTCTTGAAGGTTTTCGAAAAAGGAAACGAATGGTGCATGATTCAAGTCAATATCTCAATTATATTAAAAGTTATGGGAGTTTGAAAATTGCAAAAATCAAAGCTCTAGCTGCAATAGTTTAGGAGATATGAGCTTTTTTAGATTTCGCGTCTCTAGATGCTTTTGCCTGACTCATTAGTGTCCAAATGGACTTCTCCACCATATATTCTTGAAGGTTTTCGAAAAAGGAAGCGAATGGTGCAAGAATCAAGTCGATATCTCTATTATTTTGAAAGTTACGAAAGTTTGAAAATTGCAAAAATCAAGGCTCTAGCTGCAATAGTTTAGGAAATATGAGCTTTTTTAGATTTTGCGATTCTAGATGCTTTTCCCTGACTTATTAGTGTCCAAATAGACTTCTCTACCATATATTCTTGAAGGTTTTCGAAAAAGGAAGCGAATGGTGCAAGAATCAAGTCGATATCTCCATGATTTTAGAAGTTATGGGAGTTCAAAAATTGCCAAAAAACAAAGCTCTAGCTGCAATAGTTTAGGAGATATGAGCTTTTTTAGATTTCACGATTTTTGATGGTTTCCCTAACTCCTTGGCATCCGAATGGACTTCTCTACCACATATTCTTGAAGGTTTTAGAAAAAGGAAGCGAATGGCGCTAGAATTAAGTCGATATCTGAATTATTTTGAAAGTTATGGGAGTTTGAAAATTGCAAAAATAAAAGCTCTAGCTGCAATAGTTTAGGAGATATGTTTGTGGAATAAAATCGGAAGAATGAACATCCCTATAGACCGACCAACCCATCAAATACATTACAGCGAAGTTTTGACGCATATTAACTAAAATGGAAATAATGAAAACTTGATAATACATTATTTTCATTGACGAAAACAATGTATCATAAATAATATGTAAAGTATTTATGAGAGGAAATCGTAGCAAATGGAGTTCTACGAAATTATTATTGAAGTTCGATTTATTTGACCTCATCGTCGTCGATCGGCGTTGATGCTCGTGGGAGACTATTATCACGTTTTCATTAACATTTTTTCCAATAATTATCTCAATAACATACGTTGTCATTATTTTGTTTCAATTCTTGATAAGTGATTTAAAAATAAAATCAATCTCTTCGTAGTACATATCAAATTATCGAACCTCCCTTACATTCTGATGAAACGAACATAAAATATGACCTCAATGATTGAATCAAATCAGTTTATTTTTAAAACCCTCCTGACAGTAGTCTACAAGTTGAAATCATCAAACAGTAGAAATGGAATCTGAGATTTTAAAAATCATGTCATGCAGAAAACTTGGTAGTTTTTGTAAAGGGGAAAAAATTAACTCCATTTTTTTGACATTCTTGTCCGACAAGAGGTCCGTCCCTCGGGAAGTGGATTTATGGTCACCGGGCACTTTCTCAATTTTTTTATTGCGTTACGTTCCCTGCTTACGAAAAAGCGTGAGGGAGGAAAGACCGGCTTTTAAGGAATCTTTCTCGTATAGTGATATGGATTGTCTTCGCCACGTTGCAAAACGCAAACTTCAAGGGGAGAAAACTTTTGACAAATATCGACAAATTGCGTCACATAAGAAACATCGCTCACTCTAAAAAAAAATATAATTCGCCCTGGGAATTCCTTCCGAATCCCTGGCAATATGACATTTATGAATAAAAATTCATTGCCCCATGGTTATTTTTCATCGCGTTGTAAAAATAGGGGCGATTTTTATCAAGAATACATTTTCATCAAATTTATACCAATCGACGAAAAATTTCAATTGAACAAATTATAAAAAATACAATTTTTTCATTAAGGATGTTGCCCCCATACAGTCTGTTCCAAAAGTTAGTGACATTTGAAAATTTTTAATATCAACAAATAAATGCTTTGCAATTAAAGGATATATTATATATTATTAAAAAAAACGTATTTATCATGTCGCGTCACTAACTTTTGTCCGTCTGCTGCCAACTTTTAGAAAAAAAAATATATGCTGAAAAAACATGAAAAAAATACT
>JAPYYX010002450.1:0-24803 GCA_030522605.1 Cremastinae sp. B BG-2022a | reverse complement strand
AATCGCGTTTTTATCAAAAAATAGTTCGGTAACATGCATTTTTTAAGACTCTAATGGAATCTTTGATGTTTAATTGAGATAAAAATCGAAAAATTGTAGTCCTGTCTGATCTAGAAATGTACTGAACCTTCAACTAAACGCGTTTATTTAGCATCGCGCCATAAAACGCTGTACAAAATTCCCATATTTCGAAATTAAATTTCTCAAAAAATCGGTCGGTCTAATATCATCGATGTTTAATTAACCCCCTTAAATATCTACCAAAATAATTCATCCAAAAAATTAATTAAAAATTTTAGTTATTTTATTTTCTACGAAAACTACAAGAGATGCTTACAATATAAATTCGTAAAAAGATTCTAATTTGAATAAATTTTGTTGAAGGAGAGAAGGTGTTTGAGATTTTCTCACGATCTGAGATCTCTCATTGTTTCGAGAAGCTCTGGATGAGCCAAGTTCATTGATAAGTGTACATTTGTGTATATTACCGCTGTGAAGAAAAGAGAAACATGGACGTATCATTGTCAGCGTAGACGGAACAATGGCTACTGTTTTCAGACAATGACGCACGATTTTCGAGTTCTGTCGTTTTCCCTCTTTCTCCGATCCTTGAGAAAAAAACCACGAAAATCACCAAACGTTTTCTCTAATTTTATTTCGTATTTATTACTCTCTTACGATATTTATTAAATTTTTTTGATCAATAAAATCATCCAGTACGTAATGTTCAGGTGCGAGAAAGATAAAAATTCGAATACAATAAAAAGGGAAGGTGCGTTCGATGTTCATCGAAGGCCGAAGATTTCACCATGCTGGAATGATTACCACCTCGTTGAATCTTCATTACATACTAATAACTCTCACCACGATTGTGCAATATTGTGCCAAGGATGAAAAATTACTCGTCGAATAAAAATCAGCATTCAATATTTTTATTTTGTATTTTTTCAGCGAAAAGTCTGTAGAAATATGAGAGTGAGAAGAAGAAGAGGAAGAAGACGACAGTAAACGTCGTGTGTATTCACCCCGAAGAAACTGGAGCGCACGTAATTTCATTTAGCCCCGATACGCTTCTGTCTGTCTCTGATCTACGATGACAAAGACATTTTCACTTATATGGGTCGTGAGGCATCCGAGAGCGAAAAGTCAAATATCTTGGAGCAATTTTCCTTATCAAACAAAAAAACAAGAGTCGAGAGAACGTTTTTTGAACGAGAGAAGATTGTTTGGGCGAAATTTATGAAGCAACGAAATGTCAAGCTTTGAGAAAACTTTCCTTGAATATGAAAAAAAATAACAAGACTAAAATTTATAACTAATTTGCGAATTTTTTAAATCTTAAAAGTTTTGCTATTTCTTAGCATTTTAAATATATCTCTGATTTTTTTCTGAAATCTCTGAAATTTATAAAGCAACGAAATGTCAAGCTTTGACAAAACTTTCCTTGAACGTGAAAAAAATTACGAGACTAAAATTTATAACGAATTTGTGAATTTTTAAAATCTTAAAAGTTTTGCTATTTCTTAGCATTTTAAATATATCTCTGATTTCTTATGGATACAAATCTCCGGAGATTATTACGAAAAGAAAACAAAGTGATTTTTACGAAAATCGATCGCTCGTGTCGAAATGAGGTTAAAAGTGGGAGAGCGTTAGAAACATTTCTCTTTCGCTCGTTCAATCTGGAGAGCGACTACCTAACACGCTGAAATCTCGACAGAATATCCATCGAGCGTTACACAATTTCTCAGCTTTCGGTTAATCTTCCCAAAATCGATTAAACCCGAGAAATTCAAAATTTGAGGTTAAACACACGCGAGCTAACGACAGTCCCGATCGTCGATCAATCTTCATTTTCACGCGTGCTCGAGTATTTTTATTTCCTCGAATTTCCTCACATCGTTATAGTAGTTTTGCGATTGCCCGAAACAATAAAGGAAAGAAAAGGACGCGTTGCATCGTTGGTCAATTTTCAACGAGCGCGTCTCTGCGATCGCGGCGCTCTCCGTGGATAACGCTCGGGTACGTAACAGAGCCTGCGAGTTGGCTCCGATCGGTTCAACGGCCATGCGAAATTAACTTTCTCCAGGCCTTCTATCCTATTGCTAATACTACACGTATGCCGGAACGTTTTTCATCGTCATAGGCATATACAAAGCAGAGTTTCATTCGCGGTGGGACTCCCGTGTCCGCGAGTAAACCTCTAATACGTACTATGTGCTCTACCGCAATTCTCTTCCTCCCTATTCGCTCTTCGTTTCCCCCACTCCGAGCCTGACGAACGCATCGAGACAGCGCCGAAGCGCGATAGAGCCGCGCGCACCGGATTCATCGCCCTCTCGTGACGCGAAAGTGCTCTAGCAGATTTCCTACTTCTGTGGAATTTTAATAATCGTAAATACACGAGGATAAACATTTTTTTCCGGTAAATGGGCCTTTGTTCAAAACGATACAAAAGCGAGAAGCTTTTGCGATTCGTATACATAATGCAAGACCGGAAATGACGAGGCGAGGCGCAAACTCGATCCAGTTTAATATCGTGTAGTTTTTACGGTATCGAAGAGCCTTTCACCGCCGTACAAATCGCACGACCTTTGCTCAACTTGCGACACTCCCTGAAATCCTTTCATTCTTCGTTATTCCGGATTCTTGATGTTTCTTGGAGTCAGATACTGGGTCAAACTCGGTGGAACCTCGTTCGTATAACCTCAAAATTCAATGAGGTCTCAGATCTTCGGTCCAGTTTCACGGAACTTCGTGAAACAAAGAGACAGGTATCGACACTCGAAACTTGTCGCTCGAGTCATTTATCACGCGCGTTTCCACGCAACGCAATTGAAACTTGATGAGCGTAGTGTAACCGATACTATAAATGATGTGATGGCATTAGTTTCTCAGGTATCGCAAATTGACAAGTACATAATTGCCGTTACTACTGGAATCGACACGAGGATCATGGAAAACATCAGCCAGCTGTGTTTTCATTTTTGTTTTTATTACAAAAAGGCAATCTTTACACCGTCCAATGAACCTTCATTTCCGGTTATTTTTGTCTATTTTTTCAGCATAGTTAATTATAGCCGGGGCAGAAAATTATTTCCATGCAGTTTTTATTACCGGACATCGACGATTATTGTCGAGGAGCGTGCACGACGACCGAAAGGTGGCGCGGAAGTTCGCCATGGACTCTTGCGCAACTAACGGTGCGTGGACGCATTAATTCAATTGGTCGAGCGCTATGGGAAATTGACCAATCGCGTTTAGCGCTCGGGTAAAACGTTAACTAAAAAATAAAATGGACGTCATAGACGCCGGGCGGTCAGTTTTTTTTTCGCGTGTATGCAAAAAAAACTTTGCTCAGAAAATTAACTGCGGACTTGCTAATTATTTATAATTGTTATGAAGCTTTGTAATCCAAGCGAATGTTTGTACGAACGGGAGTAATTGCGAATGTGCCGCGGAGCAAGCGTTCGTGACGGAACGTGGGCAGCCGTGCTCGAACGAGAGCTCAAAATCAGGAAAAGTTATATTGTGCGTCGATGCGTTAAAGCACCTTGATGTGAGGTTATAAAAGTGGCATAGTCCCGAGGTAAGCGTTCTTTCTCTGAATTAATTGGGCCCAACGTCCTCTCAACGTTTTCGCGCACTAACAATGGAAAAAAATTAATACTTTTCCGTGAAACTAAAAAGTCAGCGTCGATCCTCGCTAGGTTAAAACGTTTACGTAGAATTTATTTTTGTCGATGTTCGAATTCGCGCATCGTTCCCTAAAAACCTCGATCGCATTTTCGAGTGAATGGTTTTCACTATTTCTGATCCTCGAGTTTGCAAACCCGCGCTTTCGCGAAGTCAAATAAAAGTAAAAACGAGACACAACACGCGCTCACTCGAGTTCTAGTTGCGTTGCTAAATATATACGCGATGCAACGAGAGAAGAGGCGAGCTTTTTCGCTCGCTCGGGCGGACGGCTTGCGAAATGTCAGATACACGCAGCGAAATGTCGCTCTCGCTGTCCGCGCACCCGCGGCGTCCGCGAGTGGGTCAGCCACGCGTAGAACGTTCCCGCTAAATAAATCCGCAGATACGCGAGAATCCACTCAGAATGCTTTTTAGCGATAACTTTTTCACTCTCGAGTACTTTGAGTGCAGTTTCGAATTATATTCATTTTCTGAAATTAAAATTCTCTCTGCTACAGTTCGCTCGAGATTAGTTCAAATATTTTTCATCTCAGATTAGCTTTTTCGAGGTTAGAATTTTTTTTAGCTTTCTTTTCAGTCTAAAAAATGTTTTAGGACGGAATTAGTCAAGGTCGTAAGGTTTAAAACGAGTTTCCGGCTTCTCGATACCGTCGAGGCCAATAGTCCGAATTCTCTCATATTTTTGTTCTTTTTTCGGATGAAGTAATGTTTCACGAAGGCCACGCTCCATATAACATAAATAGCACGTCCGCGTGGCGCCACCGTCGCGCGTCTTTTCTACTCTCATCTCACTTCATCTTTCTCGACTTTTTCCACTTGTTCCGCCATAGCGACGACGCAATAAACGGGAGAGACGCCGTTCGGGAAAACCGTGCACTTGCACAACTGACATCGCTTTTGACCTACTCGTATAACCCGAGTTACGAAACGTTTCGGGAAGATACATTTATAGTTTCCCGGATAGCGTCCCTTCGAAAATATAATCGGTGACCCTCAACTTCTCGGGTGTCGCGTCCAACGGTACAATCCGTTGAATTTTTCCCTCCGAACGAATAAACGATATGAGAAACTCATGAATATCATAGAATAAAAAATATAATCAAATCTTTCACGCTGCTTACGTTTCAACGCGACCGTAAAAAAGAGACGAGATAAATTAAAGAAAAGACTATTCAACCTTTTCTACGCATCTCTGTTCGGAATTAATTAACCGAAGTGTGCATTCGAGAAAAAAAAATCATAATCGTTCTCCGGGAGATGAATTCAGAATAAATTTCTAGTCTTTTTTTTATTTGTCGTTATTTTTTAAATACGAAGTTCTTTTGATTTGTATTTCGTACGTGTGACAGCGATGGAAAAAAATCCGAATCTTTTTGATGGTCGCACGTGCCCGAGCCGCGCGTGCCAGTTCGCAGTGATTTAGAGACGGAAAACGGTTAGGTGGCTAGCTGCGTAGATTTTCCATGATCGAGCATTCCGGTGAGTGGCACCGAGATAATGAATACTCTGTGCATGTGCACGTAAACGCGTAATTGTTCGTCGCGCGACGATGCCAAGGTTGCGATATCTTTCGTTTTCCTTTCTTCTTTCTCGCTCGTTTATCATTTATCTCTCTCAGGTTGGAAACGCGAAAACTTTCGATCTCGGTTTCGCGAGATCGCATTGAAGCGCGAGAAGACCGCCAGATGGCGTGACCGTAGCTCCGGAGAGACAAATCTACTAAAACGTTATTTTTGAACATTTTGCTCCGAAATGTTGAATATTTTTAAAATTCACAAATGCGCGTTGTTCTCTGTCGTAAAGGTTTAGAATTTATTATTATTGTGATTAGAATATTAATTGGTAGGGCAACTGATTTACCAATGAGGTTAGGATAGACGAAAGATGAACTCAACACTCTAACAAAGGAAATTTTAAAAAATTATCCCTTCTCCACCGCTCCGGAGAAAAAAATCTACTAAAAGGTTATTTTTGAAAGTTTTTCTCCGAAATATGCTGAATATTTTGAAAAAAATCACAGATGCGGTTGTTCTCTGTCGAAAAGAGTTAGATTTTTTTTGTTTTTTATCACTGTGCTTAGAATATTAATTGATAGAGCATCTGATTTACCAAAGAGGTTAGGATGGACGAAAGATGAACTCAACACTCTAACAAAGGAAATAAAAATAAATCATCCCTTCACCGCTCCGGAGAGACAAATCTACTAAAATATTATTTTTTTAAGCTTTGATCTGAAATCCTGAATATTTTGAAAAAAATCACAAATGCGCGTTGTTCTATTTCGAAAAGAGTTAGAAACTTTTTTGTTTTTTATTACTGTGCTTAGAATATTAATTGATAAAGCAACTGATTTACCAATGAGGTTAGGATGGACAAAAGATGAACTGAACACTCTCACAAAGGAAATAAAAAAAATCATCCCTTCCCCGCTCCGGAGAGACAAATCTACTAAAATGTTATTTTTTAAAGTTTTTTCAAATCTACTAAAATGTTATTTTTGAAAGTTTTTCTCCGAAATGCTGAATATTTTTTTAAAAAATCACAGATACGATTTTTCTCTGTCGAAAGGGGTTAGAAACTTTTTTGTTTTTTATTACTGTGGTTAAAATATTAATTGGTAGGGCCAATGAGGTTAGAATGGACTAAAGATGAACTCAACACTCTCACAAAGGAAACAAAAAAGATTCATCCCTTCTCCACCGCTCCGGAGATGAGAGACGTAATAATGTGATTATTTCGTTTCCCGTGTCGGACCCGTTTGAGGGGAGCGAACGAAACGCGGTCCTTGACACGGAAAAGCCATTTGAACCGTTTGATACAAATGCGTTTCAAAATGCGGACTGAAAAAAAGTGTCGAAGAGCATCCGACGCAGTTTCTCCCGCTGCTCTTTTGCGTTCTTTCTCTCTGCACCTTTTTTTTCTACTCTCCAACGAAAGAGACAACGCTCCATAACGGCCTTGGGAACAAGCTCGCCGGAGCGAGAGGCTTTTTCTACTGAACACGGGCGTACTGTTTTTTTCTTTCTCGTATGAAAAGAGAACACGTGCGAGAATGGCGAACACAAAAGAAACAACGCGAGAGCCGTGACGATCGTAAAACGTAAGCACGCGGTATGGACTTTCGTAAACGGGTAAATTCATCGAGCGGACGCCATGTTTTAATGAGAAATTGAGATATCACCGAGATTTGCAAATTTTTTCAAGGGAATATTATAATTTTGAAAAATCTTCCTCGATTTTTGACGCGCGTTTTAGATTTCTGTACATGGAAATTTTTTTATATTTAAAAATCCACGAATCGCCCGCCGTTTTTGATGACGCGTGAACGCAGTAACGTGACCATGCAAAAATATTGGCGGGAAATTTGGCGCGTTTGAAAAATAGTTCTTTATTTACCGATTATTCACCACCACGATTACTCGTTGCGCATTCTTTTTCGGGACTTTCGTAAACGGGTAAATTCATCGAGCGGACGCCATGTTTTAATGAGAAATTGAGTGACCACCCAGATTTGTAAATTTTTCAGAAGGAAAATTGTACTTTCGAAAAATATTATTTTGAAAAATATTCTTTATTATTAAAAAATTTCTTTTGTATATGGAAATTTTTTTATATTTAAAAATTCACGAAGCGCCCGCCGTTTTTGATGACGCATGAAAGCTGTAACGTGACCATGCAAAATATTGGCGGGAAATTTGGCGCGTTTGAAAAATAGTTCTCTATTTACCGATTATTCACCACCACGATTACTCGTTGCGCATTCTTTTTCGATGTTCGTAATTGCCAAGCTCGAGACCTTGCGCAATCCCGGTTACGTGCATAAGTATCGAAAAAATCGTTGTGATTGTATCTCGGATAATTGCGGCCCTCAGCGACAGTGAGACCCTCCGTCTTCGAAAGGTCATATCCGATCTAAGAATTTCATTTTATCGTTACGTACCTGTCATTTTTCATAACCTCAGCGGTTGCGTAAAAATTTCGTCATCGTAATTTTTACAAAATTAGTTAATGAGTACTTTTTGTTGTCATAAAAAAAAGAACGTTCTATTGCGAGACAATTTTTTTTCTAAGTATTGAATAAAGTCTCAACGGAGAGGGCGCGGTGGAAAAAAATCGAGAAAAGAGAACTAGAAAACGCAGGAACGGAACGAGAGAGCGAATTTCCCGTTGCACGGCATTGTGCTCGTGCAAACGACGGTAAAATAAATTCTTACCCCGTTTTCCATTGTCTTGCCCGATCAAGCAAAAAAAAAATACGAAAATCGATTTCGCGAGATCTTTAATTTTAAAGTAAAATATAATATAATAAAAAAATTTCCTATGCGGAAGAAAAAATTGCAATAATAAAATGTTTGCTTATTAAAAATTATTTATCCTCAAATTATTTATTTATATTTATCAAAATATAACTTTTTCATTATTTTATAAAAATTAAATACGAACGAACGGATTGAAATATTTTTGTTTACATTTTGTAAATTTTTGGATCTCATAAATAAATAATTAAAAATAATGGATGGAATTAATTGAAAATGTAGGGCATCGTTTTATATTCGGTAATGACGATGAAAAAAATTTTCCAGATAAAAAGCGGGGTCAGTGGACGATTTTATTCGGAATAGCCGGTAGCATTATTATTCCATGGACTCGGGAGAGCCGCGCGGAGGCTCTCGTCCGCGTACCACCTACTCTATCCCGAGAATCGATTCTACGAAAGACGGAGAGGCGAGAGGGGCCGAGATGATGCGCGAGAGAGACGGCCGGGTCAAGAGAGAAAGAGAGACGGAAAATTTGCGGAGCTCGGAGCGTTTTTTCTCACAGACACGGACTCATAATATTTCTTTCTTTCTTTATCTAATCTCTCGTTTATTACGTATTTACGAGATAAAAAGATTTACTGGTTGCCATTACGTTTCCGGGGCTGGATGGAAAAATCGAGATTGCGTTTTCACGCAGGGGCAACGTACGACGCTCGATGCGACGTTTTAACGACGCGACATTTACTCACTGTGTTTTTATTTTTCCTGTTACAACTCCTCGTCCCTTTTCTCCCTTCCTCTCGACTCGAATTCGACTCTCGAACGTCGAAGACACTCGGCTACTTTGCACGAAACTGTCACGAGATTGAAAAAAAAATGCTGCCAACACTCGCGCACCTTCGCCTGTCAGTTGAGTAGAAAGAAAAAAAAAGCAACGGGGTTTTTTCTCACCGACGAGCTATTTTCATTTTTATTTATTAACTTTCTCGTCGCTCTGATTTACGAGAGTTTAGAGTTTTTTTTGCCTCGGGATTGATACGGAAAAGAAAAGGAAACGGGGAGAAGAAAGAAGAAGGCCGTGACGGTGGCCGCGCTCGCGTTCCGAACAAGGACGAGCGCTCCGCTCGCCGTCCACCGTTCAACTGGCTTCTTTGTTTGGTAAACAGAAACAGCTGAGCTCGGGGACGGGCTGTGCACGCTCGAAAATGCACGGAGTGGTGGAACCCGCAGCTCGTAATAATATTCTCGCTCGTTGCCAATCGTCGGAAATGCACGGACGAGTAGCGACGCTTCGCGGCTGTCGATGGAAGCTGCGTCGCGTCTGTTTTACCGATTGAGTTCAACTTTGAAAAATAAATATTAAAAAATACACGAAAAATTATTTTTGTTTTTTTAGAGTATACGGAATTTTCAAAAAAATATTGTTCTAATTGACTCAACGTTGAGTCATCCGAAGAATAAATTAATCTTTTATTTTATTTTTTTTCTTCCAGCGCGGCGGTGACCACCGAGCGCGACCTGCCTCGTCACGTGACCGAACGATTTTGCATGTATGGAGAAATGCAATTTGAACGAGGTTTTTCTCCTCCGCTTTGTCCTCGCGCGGTTGTCATTTTTCGATCGTTTATCGATAACGCAAAGTATGTCGAAGGTGAGACAAAGACCTCGATCCGATCTTGACCATCGAGGGACTAAAAAGGAGCTAATTCCCGGCGCGATCGGTAAATCGTTCAAATTAAAGGAGTTACGATTTTACCGGAGTTGACGACATTGAGATCGACTTCGGGCGCCATGTTTTTTTTTCTCATTTCCGCGAAACGGAGGACAAATTTTTTTTTCTCTCAGCTCCAGTTAATTCGTGATACTCTCGGCAACGAAAAAAAAAACGAATTGAAATGTCCGTCTGTTAATCACGGAAAAATGAACTGAAAATAAAGTCGGAAGCTTACCAACTCCTTGAGAAAAAACGGCGATCGAATCCACCCGGAAGCGACTCGAGAGTTTTCCGTGCCTAGTGGGAGGTTAATGAAACTATAAACAAAAATTTAGAAGTCCGCGAACAAAAACGAAAAAGTAACAAGAAACGATCGCGCGTGACCGGAATTTAATTTTTTTTTCTTTTTTTTCGAATCAAATCAAATATTCCGTAAACGTTTTTACGATTTAAGGTTAAGGCTTGGGAATTAATTGCTTAAACAATTCTTGTATTATTCATCGATACATAGAATTCTTCTCGTTTCATAAGCTAAACATTATTACAGTATTTTTTTCATTTTTATTCTTCATTCTCAAATCTCTTTCTCACACTCGATCGCTCTCTCTCGCTCTCTTTGTCCATTTCTCGATTTGCTCGTTCCTACTCTCTTTTTCTCCTTTATTCTACTTAGTGCTCCCATCGTCCAAGGAATATTATGATACACACACGAGAAATTGAATATCTCTTTCACATTTTTATCCTTTTTCGTAAATAGTACCATACGCTATATTTATATAATATATATATATATTTTTATTTCCATTTGTATGTGTCATTTACGTGTTCCACGTGTTTTTATATGCCTTGTGTGTGTTTACATTTTTTTTCTCTCTTCCTCTCTCTCTAGCGCGGCTTAAACTTACGCAACGCGAACTCTAAGCGCGTTGATTATCTTCTTTTTTTTATTTATATGTTCAATACATATTTATAATTCTTATCCTCAAGAACGAAAATTGAAAATTTTTCGAGAATTTTTCGCGTTGAACTCGAAAATTGAATGACTGTAAAAAAAATTGTGGAAATTTCGGAAAATCAAGCGTGTGTTTAACCTAAAAAATATAACGACTGATAACGAAGTTTACGGACATTCGAGTCTGTTTACATCGAGTTTATATTTTCTCGTTTATTTCAGGGTGTGGTAACTGTTTTTGTTTGGACAATCCACCGTTGGTTTCTTCGTCAAGTCGATGAGAAGAAACGGAAAGGAATTTCTCGCTAAAATTAATTCGTTTTTAATTCATTTACTAGACTATTCTCGTTCGTACATTTTTTCCTCGTGACGAATACTTTCATCGGGCTTGAAAATCTTTTTTTCGTGGAGTCGATGCCATTGAGGTCTCGAAGAGCATCGACAGGAATGCTTTTTTTATTCTTCCGATTGCTTTTTCTCGCTCGCCGTTGATTCCGCGAATTCGCGGTACCAAAAGCGTCCGCGAGAGGTCAGCACGAGTCAGACGCGCTGACGCCAAAGTTCACGAGCGAGATGCCAAATACTCGAAATAAAACGGTCGGAGAGAGACGGCGTTGGGAGCTCGGACGAGAGCGACGATTGCTTATTTTGGCAAATTGCGCAATCTCGATTTTTCTTCTGTCTTATTTCGCGAAAAGAAAGATCGAATGTCGACGTCGTGTTAATTCTTTGCTTTTCTTTTAAACATAACCTAAAAATGCGAAGGAAAGACATTTTTTTCCGGGAAGAACGCAAGACAGAAGTGGAATAAAAAAAATCGGAAAAAAATAATAATTAACATACATTCTTAATAAATACATGAACAATTGTTTACACACTTTGACATTCTTCCATTATTACTATCGATACGAGCTAGATTCTACTTTATTATTAATACTTCGAGTAGATGACCCATCTCGGAGATTTTTCTCCTTTATTGAGTACATGTCCTTTGAGATCACGAGCTGGATGCATTAAATCCTTTTGAGCCTCGAATTAAGTTCAATGGATTAAAAGAAAAATCAGCGAGCAATTTAGTTTCATACTTCCGGTTAATTGTATTTATAATAAATAAATAAATATTTAAGCGTGAAAAAGTTTTCAAGTTCTCTCCAGTTTTTTTCTCTAACTGAACAAATTTGCAGGCTCAAAGAATTTAATGAATTAATAACGAGTTTTTTTTTACATTTTATATTAAACGAAAAGTTTCTTTTTCACGACGTTCGTTTCAAAGACGGACCGATAGTTCCATTTATTCATAAAAAGTCGTTCTGTTCCTCAAATAAATGCACTGAGATCAATTTTCGTTGAAAAATAATTCATCAATTTACCATGGCTACAAAAAAATTTAATCTGCGATTATTCTTTCAAAAATGAAGATCTTATCGAGCTAGCCTCAGTTTTAACCTCAAAATAATTTTATCATTATTATACACCGACGTTAATACGATAATTCAACAATCTTAAAACTTACGATATTTTCCTTCGTTCTCTTAAAAGCTAGGGACTAGAGTGCACTCTTCGAATCCATTTTTCAGGACGATTAAAATTCAACAACGAAAAAATAACAAAATAAAATCGTAAATTAAAGCTTAATCTTGACTATTCAGTTTTGACTTAGATCGCTAAATATTTGTCATTAACTTTTTTTTTCTTATCGTTCTACGATATTGTTACATTATTGTTATCGTTATTACTCTCCACAATTATCATAATAATTATTCGTATATGTATATCTCTCTTATTTAAGACTAAATGTGACTCGAGCATTTTTCGCGTTCCCGCGCTTTTTGTTTTTATTTTTTTTTCTTTCAAACGCGGTCACGTCGAGAAAAATGCGTTTTATATATCTTTGGCTTTCGCTTGAGGGTTCCGTTCCAGAATCACCGTGAATCTGACAATTCGCATTGTCGAAAATAAATAGAATAAAATTCGTCGAAATGAAACTTACGATTAGTCATTTATACATGCGAGATCGAGATCTCGAATTATTATTTTTTTTTCTACCTTTTTCTCGTTTTCATTTTCTTCGCTTTCACTCACACGAATTCTCACTCACGATTTGTTTACATTTTGCTTACGTCTACTTCGTTTTTTCTTTGGTAATTATTCTATGTTATTATTATTTATTATTAATTTATTCTTCAACTCTTTGTACGTCGTTTCAATTCGCGTACGTTTCGTCATATTTATTTTTAATCATTTTTTTTTCTTTTATTCTCGCACAACAGTAATAATTCCTATTTTACAAACCGACTAGTTAACATTGCGTAGATCATCTGCAGGCTCAAAAACGAATAAGATATGCACGACTTTTGTTACACAACTCGATATTTATTCATTATTCCTCATTTTTTTATTAAAAAAATTTCAATTAAATTTTCATAAGAAATAAATAATGGAAAAAAATTGCAAATTTAAAATTGTAAAAAATTGGAAGATGCATAAAAAAATGTTAGCGGTCGGTCTTTGAAACGCTCGGGAATAATTTTTTTTTGTTTTTCGATTTCTCGGGAGAAAAATAATTTCTCGGGGAGAACGGCCCGGCGTGTATTCTCATTTTTTGTTTCCTAAGATCTAAGGCTATATTTATCTTTACATTTTTACTCGGAATAAGGAACGAAAAGGAAATTAATTAGAATCGCGTATTGTCCTTCCTTATAAATTAATCCCTCGCGATAACGTTCGTGGCTCCACCTCTCAGTGTATATAAACATTTTTAATAATATTCGCGTTATTATCGCATCGATATTTATTCTCCTCATCCTCAAATGCAATTTAACTCTCCGGAGTCGTTTCTCAAAAAATAACGGCAGCCCGACGTCGAAACTTCCACACTTTTCTCTCATTTAGTTTCAAACACACTCGAAAGCTCTACGAGTTCCATTAATTTTTTTTTTATTGACAGAAATTTCCAGGCTGAGAAAAAATAAAATTTAATTACTATTAAATTGTTTTTAATTTTGCACCAATATTTTGTACTGATAAAATAATTTTTTTTTATTATAAGAAAAATAAACAAATGAGAAATAATTATATCTTTGAATAAAAAAAAAATTGTTCCGCAATCCATGCAAAAAATGTTTGCGAATTAATTTTTTTTTCTTGTGAAGCGAGAAAATCCGGAAACGTCCCTTGAGAGTCGTGACTCGGCAAAGCAATTTTATCGAACGTTACAGACTGTAACATGTACATATATAAATATACATATTTTTTTAAAGGCTTTTACATGTACCTCATTCGGTGAATCATCGTAAATTTTAGTCCTCCGCTCGCTAGCGAATTCACTCGGACGAATCGGAGTCGGATTCAGCCGGTGCTGGGGCCGCTGGCTCCTCGTGAACTTCCGGTGTGGCCTCAGGAATCTTCTTGGTCGCGGCCACGTACGCTCCAGGACCTTCGCCCTGCGTGTGCTCAATTCCAACCCTTGGAAAATAAAATTTTTTTCTTTAATTTTACATTTTTTTTCAATAATTAAAAAATATCAATTACAATAATATAATTAAAATATAATTGTTTATATTATTATTTATAATTTTTTATATAATTATTTATAATTTTTTATATAATTATTTATAACTTTTCAAAGATAATTAATATTTATAATTTTTTTTAAATAATACAAACCTGTATTCGTGTCTGGAGAGATTTCTGACGTATTTCTCCGGAGGATTATCACTGTCGCTGTTTTGCAAGCTGACACTCCTCGCGGTCGTGTGCGAGACCTGCGTCGCCGGCATCGTGAACTCGACGTAGGCGTACTCGGCGAGATTTTCGGGTATTTGATCGTAAGAGGTCAACGCCATGCGACATACGAGGCCGTGAGTCGTGTAAGCGCCTTGAAAAGAGAAAGAAAAACATTTTTTTAAATAAAAAATTATTAATAATAATTAAAAAATTGTTAAATAATAATTTTTATGAAAATATTTTTTGTTGTATAAAAATTGATATAAATATGCACCTTGACCCTCTTTCGGCAGTCTTGGCATTCTCCAGACGATCGCCCTATGCTGGTGCTCGTATTTAGCCTGACCGGAAGTAACTTCCATCAGCTGCGGCTCGAGCGTATCGACCGCGCCTAGGAAACGCTCGATTCCCTTTATTTTTCCGGTTCTCCGGTGGGCCGATTTAACCGAGCCGTATCGGAAGTGTTTTTCCACTCTGAATAGATATATCCAGCATTCCGGTATCGGGAATCTCACGACGACGTCCTCACACGGTACTTGGCCCAATTTTCTCGAGGCGAAACCAGGTACAAGAATATCGGCTCTGAGTTCGACCTAAAAGCAAAAAAAAATTAAATATTTTTAATCAATATCTCAATTTAGTTTATAATTTAAAAATCACTTTTTAACTTAAATAATAATATTAGTAATTACTTATGTTTATATTTTACCATATTAAATAAAAATTACACTTTAAAAAACTTGTAAATTAAAAAAAATTGTTAGTAAATTATTTCTTGAATTATTGTTATGATGATATTGGTTAAAAAATGTTGTTAATTAAAATCGTTACCTTGTTTCCAGTAACACACATGACAGCTTTCAACTGAAGCGGAAGTTCACGATTTTTTGGAGGCCTCACCCGGAATCTCATCAATTCGATGTAACATGCGTCCGGAGGTTTGAATCTTCGAGTTTAGTGAGGATAAATCGAAGCGATAGTTAGTATTTAATGAAAAATTGAACATAAAAGCTTGTATTAATGAGATAAATTAATGTTTGTTAATTTTGGTTTCAGGCGGAAAAGCTCTACATTTAATTTAGTGACGTAGTTCGAGAGGAAAAATACGCACTTTATTATTCTCGATTTTTCGTACTCGTCCTGCTGGACGCAAGAGTGAAATTCGACAGCTTCGAGTCGTATCCACTCCTCAGTGACAACGGGAATGATATCGTGTCTACCAACGACTTCTTTTCCTTGACGCCACATGTCGTTTATGCCAAGCTCGACGTCAGGCATTCCTTTAAAAAATATAATTTATTTTTACGACGAAAATTTTTTTAATATATTCATTATTTATTTTATTATATTATAATATTATATTATTATATTATTTAATATATTATAATATTATATTATTATATTATTTAATATATTATAATATTATATTATTTTATATATTATAATGAATACACTAGTTCTCATATTTTCTCCGACGGTGCTATCCCCACTTCTAATGCCACTCAACTGGAGGGGGGAAATATAACGAATTTACGCATGCGCAAACAAAAATCAGCAGCTTTTTGGGGGAAGAGGAGAAATATTACTTAAGAGAGGTTGTGCCGAACCAACTGTATGACTTAAGAGGGTTTCGAGTGTATATTGAAAAATAAAAATTAATTAATAAAGCAATAATTATTGTCATTTATTTAGATATAAAATTAAAAAACTAAATTTTACCTGAGAGAAAACCTAAGAAAAATAGACGAACTCGAGCAATTTGTTTTTCCACGACTCCGTATGCGCTTTGCTCAACGTAAAGCTCGTCAACGACGCTGATCTGAACTTCCTCCATCTTGTAGGTCAATGCTCTGTCTCTGTGAGCCGAGAGTTTGAACAGAGCTTCTTCGATAGCGCAGGAAAATTGTTTCATGTCTTCGTAATTCATGGATCCCAATTTGAAGAGTTGAGATATCTGCAAAAAAAATTTATTTTTGTATTTTTTGAAATTATTCTAATTTCGAGGAATTTATTTTACTTTGAATGAATGAAGGATTTACCTGAGGAGCGTGCTCGACCGGAAGTCCAAGTTTCTTCAAATCGCTCCCGAATTCCTTGACGCCCTGATAATCGCCCTGGATCGCGTAGGCGGCGAATTGACTGAGCTTGTTCGTCAAACGTTCGGCTTTCGTCACCTGGCCCGGTCGGACTCCAGGTCGTTCCTTGTAGAATATGTACTGGAGCTTGACAGTGAAGATTTTCCCATATTGATCGAACTGTTGCGCAGCTATGTCCGAGACCGAGTAACAAGCGAGGAGTGGCAATTCTTGGAAAGGATCTTTGTCGTCTTTGTTGTTGAATAACTGAAGAACTGGACTGTCGGCTTGATAGACGAGGCGAATGAAAATTTTCTTCCAAAATCTCTGGCCGGTGATTTTCTTCTTGTTCGGCTGACGCAGCTGCATTTCCCAGCCTTCGCCGCTATAGAAAATACGTGGAAAGTCCTCCAGGGGTTGACTAACGTCCTCGTCGAAGAGAGGAGTCGGTGGAGTTTCCTGTAATTATTTTATAATTATAATGAAATAAATAATGTATATAAAATAAATAAATAAAATAATACATAAATAAATAAAAAAATGATGAAATTAAATTTTATTTCATTTTTTAAATCGTCCCAAAATTTTTTTTTATTTACACTTTTTAATTTTTTTTTTCTGTATATTTTTTTTACCTGCGAATCTGTTCTCGTTAATTCACCAGTCTGTGCACTCTCTACAGGTAACGCGGCTTCCTGGGCGAATCCGGCGGACTTGTCGAAAGGATTGAAACGAGGCGAGGAATCATTGTAGGCAGAATTGAGCGGACTCTTTGGTGGTGGAGCTAAAACTGGAACCGGTCCGTCGTCCAGTGTCAATCCTTGGTCGCCTTCCTTTGGTCTGGTAAAAAGATTAAAAAATGAAAAATTTATACCTTAAATTTATTTCGATCACTATTGAAGTATGAATTTCAAAAGCTTAGCTAAATTGGCTTTAAATTAGCTTTAAATTGAATTAAAAAAAAAAATTAGCTTAAAAAAAGTTTCGCTACTAACTTGATGAAAACGGTGAAATCAGGCGCGTCGTCGGAATCGCCGGAAACCGTTCTTCGCATTTTCTGCTCAGGCTGTGGTGGCGCAGTCATGCTGAGGAATGAATCGAAACCGTCGCTCTCACCGAATCCAGTAACAGCGTTTTCTGATCCAGCTGCGGACGAATCTCCCCAGACTGTAAGTAAAAAAAAGTAAAAAACAATTTTTCGAAATTTAAAATTCACAAAAATCCGAAAATCGATTTTTAAATAAATTTCACCATCGCTCGAGGTGTCCATGGCGACTTGTCCACCACCAAAAGCGTCGAAGAACGGATCAGTGGAAGCTTCGGGTTCAGCAGCCTTGTCGAATTTCGACGCGAACGCGTCGAACGCGTCTCCGGTGCTCTCGATCGCCCTGGTCGTCGCGGCGAAGTTGTCCAGCTCGTCGTTCCTGTAACTCTCCGAGGAAGGAAATTCCGCACCAGGTACAGGACTCGTCGACACGAGATTTTCAACATTGCTGCTCGCGGGTCTGGAGAAATCTCCGAGGAGGTCGGACGCGAAGACGTTCGTGGTCTCGGTGGGAATCGCGGTCTCGTCGCTCGCGGAGAAAATCGACTCCGCGCCGAAAATTCCAGCGGACGCTGGAGCTGGAAACGCCTCGGAGGTTTCCGTTGCGTCCTGAGAAACGACGCTCGTCGTCGTCGTCGTATCCGCGACGGAGAAGAAATTTCCTTCCGTCGCCTCTGGCTCGAATGACTGGACGGTGATGGGAATGGCTGGAGTCGACTCTTCCGTGAAGTCGAAGCCCGTCGAGACCGGTGGAACGTTCGTGGACGTTGTATCGGCAACTAGAAATTCATAAAAATGTAAATTAATTCTTGTCTCAAGGAGCTTTCTTTCATGTGCTGGAGAACGTCCCAAAGAGTTTGAACAAAGCGCGTGGATAGCTTCAGGGCGTGAGAAAGGTCAAGGATTTTTTGGTAGACTCATTCATTATTTTCTTGAATAAAAAAGTTGACAGGGACTTGGAGGGTTCATTTTTTGCTTCGTTGATTTTTGGTGGATATGAAGCTCGAGTAGAAGAACATTTTTCTAGTAAAATTATGTAAAATTTCCTTACAAAATTTAATTTAAAAATCAGTAATTGAAAAACAATTTATTGAATAATATTCATATTGAATAATTAAAATTTAGTCTTTGATTTTCTGTTAAAAAGTCAACATTTTGTGCTGTGATATTTAGAATGACACTTAATAGGTTTCTAATGTTTCATCAATAATTCTCACATTTTTTATTGTTTAATTAATTAAAAAATAAAATTTCTTAGACCAATAAATTATCTAAAGTCGGTTATCAACATTTTTTATGTGTATTGATAGTAGGAAACAATTATTGACAAAATTTCATCGTTTTAATCAATTTTTATATACTTTTAAAGAGGGAAATTCGTTTTATTATCACATAAGTGGATAATTTCTTAAAAACTGTTTAGTACAAGTTGATAATTTGGCAGAAAGATTCTTCAATATTTAAGGAGGAATGATAGGTACATACAATCCGTGTCAAAAGTACGTTCAGAACGAAAATTTGCGAATTTTTGACTTTCTAGTCTTTCGAAAAGGTTCTAAATTTTTTGTGTATTAGCTGCAATAGCGATTAACAACTTCCGATTATTAATTAAACCATTTTAACAATTAACATTGTTTAAACAATTGAAACAGAAAATTTTAGTGAAATGCTTTCAAATTTTGGAATTAGCATTGAACACTCATATGAAAGATATAAAAAAAATTTTACGGAGATGGTACCTTTTATTATTTATGTTTCGAACATTTATACGAATTTTCCATAAGATACAATGTTAAATTTTATAAAGTTTGAAAGTTTAAATTTTGGAATTAGCTTTGAACACTCATATGAAACATATAAACAAAATTTTACGGAGATGGTACCTTTTTTTGTTTATGTTTAGAACATTTATACGAATTTTCCATAGGACACAATGTTAAATTTTATAAAGTTTGAAAGTTCATAACTTTAAAACCATTTAGTGAATAATTTTCAAATTTGGCACAAGGATTTTTTAGCCGTTTCCAAACACGTCTACAAAATTTGAACTTTTTCTTATCATTTTAAAAATAGGTATAATATCTTGAGAAAAAATGTACAAGTAACTATTATCGTTTTTTCTATTTTTAATTTACTATAATTTCGTCTTCGATGAATCTGCATAATAATACGTATAATATTCAATTTATTATAACTTTTAAACGATTTAGTGAGTTGAGTTGAAATTTGTAGAAAAGGATTAGAATTCTATTATCAGTGACTCGTCAAATTTTCAGATTTTTATCACCGTCGAGTTATCTCCAGTCCTTAAAAAAAATACAATATGAAAAATAAAAAAAAAATTTTTACCTGAAAACGGTGTTACTCCACTGTCCACGGAAGTCCTCTTCTCATCACCGATCAGAGTTTCCTCAACGGGTGGTGGAAAAGCTTCAGCTTCACTAGCGACCGGCAGTTCTTCGACAATACCGAAAGGATTTTCCCCAGCATTCGTCATCGCCTCGACGATGCTCGCAGCGCGACTCGTTTCCGTGCTCGATGCCATTTGTGAGCTCGCGTCGAGGCCGATCTCGCTCGTCGGGAACATCGTCGAGCTGTCGGTATTCGGTGCGTCAAACAAATCCAGGATATCCTGGTTTTTCGATGGTAATCCCTGTCTGTTGTCGTCAGGAATGAGATCCGGAACGTTGCTGTCGACGTCGAGAAGATCGGCGAAGCTGTGCTCGGGCGTCGGCGAGGGCGAGTGCATGAGAGTCGGACTGGGCGTCCTCGTGGCTTGCAATCGGTCCAGGAGGTGGTTCGAGGTCGCGTCGAGGGCTCCGGTCACCGAGAGTATGAGATCCTTCGTGTTCTTCGGTGGAAGAGGAGGTTGAGGCCTGGCAGGTGGAGGTGGCCTCGAAGGAGTCGGTTTGACCTTGACGGGAGGAGCTTCGGGTTTCTCGGGACTCTCGAGCTGTCCGAAAAGTTCACCAGGTTCGGACTGAGCCGTTTCTACTTTCGGTGACTCCGGAGCTCCGAAGAGATCCGGCTGCTCGGCGACCTCGGTGGAAGGCGCTTCCTCATCGAGACCGAAGAAATTTCCTGTACTCGGAGGTGCAAAAGTTTCGGATCCTCCGGTCGTCCCGTCGGTCGATTCAACTCCGAAGAACGCGAACGGATTCGTCGAATCGGCGGCTGGTGGCTGATACGTCGTCTCCGAGGAAAAATTGAGAAACGGATTTTCTCCAGCACCCGACGTCGGCTCGCCGAAGTCCTGGAGAAACGGATTCGACGCCTGCTGAGCCGGATCCGGCTCCGCTGGATAATCGTCCATGAGAAACGGATTTCCTCCCTTGGACGCCATATTAATTTATTATTAACCGACCTGACGAGAAGAAATACGTCGAGAATTAATTAACAACCCGCGATACTTATTTGTCCATCAATTCTGACTCGAGGATCTTCAATTCCGTCTTTCCAGGCCCGATCGTCGCGAAACTCGTGTCGAACGGATCGACGTCGTCCTCGAGGAATTCCTGATTGTGCAACGGCGTCAGGACCTTGTCACCGGGTCCCTGGGGCTCGTCGATGGAGAGAAAGTCCGTGGACTCGCGTCGAGTCTCACCAGCTCGTGGATCGAAATCGTCGTCCTCTTCGGGGACAACGACCGGCTTCGCGGAGACGCGATCGAGGTCGATGGGATTTATCCTCACGGTTTGAACCTCCGTGGGCAATTCGCTGAGTTCGTTCTCCAGCAGCTTCAACTCCGCCTTGCCTGGCAATATGTTCGTCGCTATGGAAGTGTCGAACGGATCGACGTACGATATTTCGTCGACCTCCTCGAGGACGGTCCTCGTCTCGATGCGTGGAGTCAGAGGCTTCGCGTCGACCTCGACCTCAGCATCCAAAATGCTCTCCTGCCGCTTGTTCTCGAATTTCCTCCGATGAGCAGCCTTGTTGACCTCGTAGACCGAGGGCTTCGCACCGTCGTACTCCTCGATCAAGGAAACTTCCGGTTTTCCAGCGGAAATCGGTTTTGTCCTGAAACCAGCGAAGTCGCTCTGTCGTCTGCCTTTTTCGACTGGAATTTCCTCGCTCGCTGACCTCGGATCGAATTCGTGGTCGCTTAAGCTGTGCTTGAGCTTCGAAGGCTCTTGCTTCGCCAGTAATTCCGACTCTATTAATTTTAATTCTGTTTTTCCAGGAGCGACCTTACCGACGAAGCTCGTGTCGAAGGGATCAGCGTTGACTTCCTCTGGATTTTCCTGCTCCTCCGGTAACGCGTCCTCCAAGGATTTTTGGGAGTAATAAGGAGTCAACGGCTTCGTCGAGGCGACTGACTTCTCCTCGTCGCTCGTCTGCAGGAGATCCGGACGGTTCGAGGGCGTCGGTAACTCGAAATTAACGGATTTGGCTACTCCGAGACCAAGGACTTCGGGTCTGGAAGGTTTTCTGCCTCTCAGAGCGACTTCCTGGAGCGGAGTCTCCTCGGGAACTTCCTGGTCGAAGTTGACCTGGAAATTCGGCTGCGAAGGTCTTGGAGGAGGTGCGGCCTTGACCTCTTCCTTCCTGGGATCGAAATCGTCGTCCTCGAGGTTCTCGATGCTCGGGACGACCTTATTGGCCTCACCCAGGAGTTCCTGCTCGAGGAACTTGAGCTCGGTTTGACCTGGAGGTAATTCCTGGATGGACGAGGTGTCGAATGGATCGACGTAAGTTAATTCCTCGGCTGGTGCGATCGGTTGGTCGCTAAGTTGAGTGAGGTCGGTGCAGGAACCGCCGAGTAAATCTTGTTTCTCTGTTTCCAGGAGATTCGCTTGTTTCTCGACGTTGGAGTCGCTCGACGGATCCGAGCTGAGCAATCCGGTCTCGTAATCTCTCTTCAAGCCGGATGGATCGGTCAGGGAAATCGAGACCTCGCTCGCCGGTGGTAATTCGTCCAACTCCTTCTCGATGAACTTGAGCTCTGTTTTACCAGGTAAGAGATTGTCAGCGAAGGTCGTGTCGAAGGGATCTTCCTCGTTGACGAAGCTCGCAGCTTCGAAGCTCGCTTCGATAATCTCAGCCTCGAAATTAACTTGCTCTGTGTCCTTAGCCCCGAAGGGATCTTCAGCTTCCTCGAGGACAACGGGCTCGACCTCACTGGTTCCTAAATCAAATTCAGCATCATCGAGGTCCGGAATTTCCTCGAGCACGGTCTTCTCCTTGTTGAGGGCTTCGAACTCCGAGATGTCGAGTGTCGTCGCTTCGTGATTGCCGTTGACGACGGGAGTGGCAACGGGCTGAGGAAGAACCGGCGGCAGATTCGTCAGGTCAACCGGGACATCGGGAAGATCGGAATCGTCGTCGAGAAGAGTTTTCTCTGGGAGATTATCCTCGGCGTCGTTCTCGTTGCTCTCGACGTTCGCGTCTGGCTCGACCTCGAAGTCCTCGTCCAGAAGAAGGTTCTGAGTTCTCGGTGCTTTTCGAGGTCTCGATATCTTACACGTGCTAACGTGATCTATGCGACCCGAGAGAACTTCGACCGCGTTGCCGAGACTCACGAGCTTGTTTCCTTTCTTGTCTACGGTCTTGAGTACCTTGTCCGCGTTGCTGGTGTCGAAGGGATCGTCTCCGGCTTCCTGCTCGGTCGGACTGTCCGGGATGTAGGCTAATTGCACATCGATGTTTTGCAGAACGTCGACGTAAGTCGTGTCGAAGATATCCTCCTCGGCGGAGTCATCCTCCTCCTCCTCGTCTTCCGGAACATCGACGAAACCGTCCTCAGTGACCTTAGCCTTGACCTCGTCGCTCTTCTTCCCGGAACCGTCCTCCTCTCCCTCGCCCTTGATCGGATTACCGTCCTTGTCGAAGCCGATCCACCTTTTGGCCTCCTTACGAGCCTCTTCCTCGGCGGCTTCCTGCTCCTTCTGCTGTTTCTCCTTCAAATCCTCGACCGGAGCCTTGCGTTGAAAGAACGAGGTCGATTTTATACGGTCTAGGTCGCCCTGAGTCTTTTTGAGTACCGAATCGATTCCAGCTGTGAGGGCTTGAAATTTCTTCCACTCGTCCGAACCGGCTGCTCCCGAGGATGCTTCTCCGGGTTCTTGATCACCTTCGGCTGACGCTGCCGCTGCTGCTGCTGCTTTTTCTTGGGCCTCTGCCCGCTCGCGCCTGTAACGTTCGAGCTCTTCCGGATCGAACTCGTCCTCCTCCGCTCCTTTCTTTCCCTTCTTCGGCTTTTTCTTCTTTTTCAGGCCTTTGGCTAGCTTGTGCATCCTCTAACAGCTACCTTGGTGTGGGGGAGGCCTCTGCGTAACGTTAATTACATCAATTAAAATCTCAAATCACTTGGAAGAATTATCTCTATTTTAAAATATTAAGGATGTACTGGAGATACAATCCCTGTCAAAAGTGACTTTCATAATGAATTGTTAAAATGTAGTCTTCGTTTTTTTGTTAGAAAGTTGTAATTTTGTATCATGGTATTTACAATGATACTCGATAGTTTGTTAACGTTTTATTAACAGTTTTCATATTCTTTATTTTTTTTTAAATTAAATACAAAAATTTTAGACAAAATTGTTCAAACTCGGTTATTAACATTTCTCATGTGTACTGATAGTAGAAAAACAATATCAACAAGACATCATCGTTTTAATCCATTTTTAAGTACTTTTAAAGAGGGAAATTTGTTTTATTATCACATAAGTGGATAATTTTTGAAAAACTATTTAGTACAAGGTGATAAAATTTGGCAGAAAGATTCTTTAATACTTAAACATCATCAGAAAAAATTTATAGGTAACTACTACCGTTTTTTCGATATTTATAGCTTTTTATAATTTCGAATACATATAATATAAAATTTGTTATAACTTTTAAACGGTTTAGTGAATCGAGTTGCAATTTGCACAGAAATTAGAACTCTATTATCAGTGACTGGTCAAATTTTTAGATTTTTATCACCGTTTTGAATTATCTCCAGTACATCCTTAAGATATTAAGGATTTACTGGATATACAATCCCTGCCAAAAGTGACTTTTCCATAATGAATTGTTAAAATGTAGTCTTCGTTTTTTTTTTAGAAAGTTGTAATTTTGTATCATGGTATTTACAATGATACTCGATAGTTTGCTAACGTTTTATTAACAGTTTTCATATTCTTTATTTTTTTTAAATTAAATACAAAAATTTTAGACAAAATTGTTCAAACTCGGTTATTAACATTTCTCATGTGTACTGCTAGTAAAAAAACAATATCAACGAGACATCGTTTTAAGGATGTTGTACCCTTACATCAAAAAAGAGAGATTTTGATGAAACTTTGCATAAACGTAGATAAAGGCTCTAAAAAGTCCTTTGCCAAATTTG
>JAPYYX010002449.1:0-15895 GCA_030522605.1 Cremastinae sp. B BG-2022a | reverse complement strand
CCCTCAAATTTTACACACATGTGCATATGGCATCAAAGAATGTTTGTGCAAAATTTCAACGAAATCTAATGGAAAGTGCAGCAGCGACAGGACTACCTTGAATGGACTTACGTGTCATTTGTTGATGTAATTTCACGTATCGTGATAGGTCCATTCATTCGTCGAGTAATATTTGATGAAAGTTGCAATATGTGTGGGTTATCATTGGTTTTCAAGACATGCAATTTTTTTCTTCCATCGATACTCGAAGTTCCATTTTCGCGAGTACTATTCAACCTCGATGCTTGCATTTTGACAGGTCTATTTTTTCGTCGAGTAATATTTGAGTTTTTAGAAATTGTTTTATCATTGATTTTCGAGATATGCGAACTTTTCCTTCCATTGACAATTGAGGTTCCATTATTGTCAGTACTATTCAGTGGAAATGCTCGCATTCCAATAGGTCCATTTTTTCGTTGAGTTATATTTAAGTTTTGATTAAATTTTGATGCATCATTGATCTTCGAGTCATGCGAACTTTTCCTTCCGTCGATACTAGAAGTTCCATTATTGTGAGTACTATTCAGCATCAATCCTCGCATAGTGATGGGTCCATTCTTTCGTTCAGTAGTATTTAAATTTTGTGGAATATTTGATGTATCATTTATCTTCGAGACGTGCAAACTTTTCCTCCCGTTGATACTCGAAGTTTCATTATCGTGAGTACTGTGCAACGTCAATGCTCTTCGAGATCCATTGGTGGAGAGGTCCGTTTCGTTAACTCTCAATCCGGATTGCTTGAAATCGTTTCCCTTTGGTATCCTCGATATTGAGCGGAGCTCAGCTGTCAAAAAATAATTTAGTGAATTATGTTTTGTGATTTTTTTTTATCTCAGATAAAAACATGAAATTTTGGAAATTCAAATTACCCGTAACATTTTTTTTCTCCTTGTGTGCCGCGAGCAAGTTAACGAAGAGCACGAAGATCAGGACTCGCGCGATGTAAGAACGAACGAAAATGGTAAACATTATCCATGCCCCGTTCGAAGCTCAACGAAAAATGTGATAGAGAAGCCTGGCATCGCTACATTTTAAATCACTATCTTTTATTAATTTTCGTCTCCCATCGTCGAATGTAAAAATTAAAATTAAAACAGGAAATTGAGGGAGATGAAGAGTGAAGAAAATCAGCCGACACCCTGTCGAATGGCTGCGACGAGAATTCGGCCAATACGGCGAGACTTCTGCGAAAGTATCAACGCGTGTGTAACGAACTTCGTTATCCCATTGTGATGTCCAGTAGATTCGAGAGAGCGACAAATAAAGATTGCCTCTTGAAATGAGATTTGATGACAACCGCTCTATTTTTTTATTTCATTGTCCTCGACACGCGGATATTTTATTCGTTACGGTAATATAAACATTCATAACTTGCTGGATTAATTGCTTTACAGACAGAATATGTGAACGTCGCTTGTATTTTATCATCAAAAATATTTCAAAATAAATCCTTAACTCGAATGTGATTTTTATGAATTCAATTTATTACATATAAAATATCTTCCACTTTTTTACACTCGAATTATGCAACTTTATCGTAAAAAATATAAAATTTGATGCGTTCTCCTTTGTGCAAAGTTATCTGTCAATCCCTGCACCTCGTGTACTTAAATATTATTTCGACTTTCAGAATTATTAAAAAATTTTTTCGTTTGCAAACTTAAAAAAAAATATTTTATCAATAATAATCGGGTACCGGAGCACAAGCGATCTTTACGAAATCTTCGTACTTCACTTGACCATTCAGAGAGACATTTGCCTCCCGGAAAATTTGTTCCACTGTAAAGAAAAATGTTGAATTTACAAGGTCTGAAAATTCACATTTTTTAAATTGATAGGACAAAGATTAATATGATGAATAAAAAATTTGTAAAAAAGGAAAAAAAAGTAATAAAACAGACCTTCTTTATTACTCAATTGTTCACCCCAACGTAAGAGCATGTGAGCGAGTTGCCTTGCTGGAATTGTTCCAGTACCAGAAGTATCAGCAGCTCGAAAAGCCTCTATCACCTCTTTTGGAAGATCTTCTGCTCTGGTTTGTAAATGCATGACTTCCAAGAAATCAGCAAAAGACATTTTTCCATCTGACAATGAGAAAAGCGTTTAGAAAATAATTCTTAGTGATTATTTTACAAAGCAGTGTAAAAAAACTGTACTTTTTTCTTTCAGATATTTATTCAATTCAGCTATTGTTGGACTAAGCCCTAGCGATCTCATAATTATCGTCAACTCATCGAGAGTCCTTATTTGGCCACTGCGAGCAAAAAGATAAAAACATTCACGAAACTCTGCAAAAAAAAGAAAACTTACATTTTGTTCCTGATAGAAAATTTTATATTAAAATAAAGCACTATATAAAAAATTATATATGGTTTGTAGAACTCACCATCAATGTCTTCTTCCCTGAAATAGCGAGCCTGCAAAAAATATTACATTATTTAAATTTATATCTTACAAATTCAGTAAAAAGCTGACTAATAATGTATCTTGAATATCGAAGTTTATGATTAAAATAAGAAAGAACCACAAAATGCATACTAAATTTTTTATTTAAGAAAAAGCAATGAGAATTATTTAAGAATTATTTAAGAAAAAGCATAGAGATGACACTTACCATAATGTTTGCTTACAAAAGTATTGTTTTGAAAAAATGTCTTGGGTAACGGAAACCTTGCGCAATCAAGGGAAAAACAAAATTTTAATTTGTTTGAGACGTCCGAACGCGTCTACGTGTCAAACTGACGTTTCTGACCTAACCTCAAAAAAATATTGCTCTGTGTGTCCCGTGACCGTCATTACCCCACGCCCGCTAATCGCATTTTCCATCCTTTGATTACGTACACGATTTGTGCGTGTAATGTCCAAAGCCCTGCAATCTGATTGGCTCGAAATGAAAAACAAGTGGAAATGTTTGTGCACTTGACTTTCACGATAAGAATGACGAACTTTTTAAATAACTCCCTATCAAAGGACGCTAACCAAAAATGTTGATCATTCTATAATCTGATGAATATTCAAACAAATTTTTCACTCTACTCGTCTTATCACCAAAATGAAAAATTAACAGATAAAAAAGTAGTTCTCGTCTTATCGCGCCTAATGAGAAAATTTTGTCTCGTGAAATTATTAAAACAGTATAATCCGTTGGGAACTTTAGTGTGATGCTACGATTGTTAGTATAATACCGTTTTCGAAACATTTACCGAATTTTATTTACATCATCTGTATAATTTTCAAACATAAATATGTAGTGAAGTTAAAGTTGATATGTAATGTTAAAAAAATGTACAGTGAATCACATCCTACGCATGATCTCTTTTTTTGTTTGTATACAGACGAGTTTTGACAACGCGTCGCCGTGGCCCCGTGGCGCCAGCATCGTACTCGTTGATAGACGGGTATCTTCTTTTTTCTCTCTCATTTCGCGTTCTCTACATACGCATTCAATCAACGAAGAGTTTTTCGTACATTCGTACACATAATTTGTGTGCGGCTCTAGTCTCGTTTCACAACTCGGACTGCGATGTGCTCGACGAAATTTTATTCCGCGAGATAAAAAAACGAACGGAGCGGGCAAATTTCGAGGTAAGTATTCCGTGTAGAATATTCGTCTCGCAAAAAAGCAGTACAAAAGGCGCTCGTACGAAGAACAAAGTGTTGCAATAAAGAGATGTTAACAGAGCAGTAAATGAGTTTCATAACGCGAATCGATCGAGCCACGAAATTCGTTAAAATTCCCAAAATAAATTTTCCTAAAATACGATTTTCTGATCAGTATTGAATATCAATAAATTCGTCATCGAGTATATATATGTGTGTGTGTGAAAAAAAATGATAATTTCAAAACGGAGTGTACTCTGCCAGCGAAAGAATAAACGTTCGTTGTTCTCAACGAAATTTCCTATCAGCTGGTTCACCCTTCGACTCTCAGGTAAAAATACTGTCGAAAAATTTTTTTTAGTGCTAATAGATTTCCAAAAGAAATTTTTTTGTCGACCTTGATCATTTCTCGAAAAACTGGAATCTCTCGCACACTCAGAGAAGAAAACAAACACTTATGTGTTCACGATCATGACCAGTCTTCCATTTTTACGTATTTTATACGGATTAGCGAATACAAAATATAATTCTATTGAATTATCATTATTTAGGATCAGATTCGATTAAAAACAATAAAGTTCAATTTTTTAAAATTTAACTTAAAAAACGATAAAAGAAAATTACTCCATATATGGCCTTGAAAGAAGGAAAAGTTTTCAAAAATATTTCTTATCGAATTTTATTCTCATGAATATAATTCGATCATCACAAGATCGTGGTTAATTTTAGGGTTTTTGCAATTAGCCAAATGTGCGTGCTCCTGTCGAGAAAGATCGAATAGTCAGGAAACGACTTGCACAAAAACAGAGAGATCAAGTAATATAATAATTGAAGAGTCAGGAGGAGATCGAGAGAATAAGTCTCAATAAGTAATTCAGTCGTGTCATTGTTTTCAAGACGATTATTTAATCGATACAAACGTTCGTTCTCTTTTATTATGCAAGTCAGTGCGTGTCTGCTTTAAATGTGAAGAAAATCTCTTCGACGACAGGGTTTAAAAAATCTTTAAGATACTGTGAAGATCATGGCGGAAAAGAATCTCGGGAGCGGCGATAACCATTATCCAATGCATAAAAACTTTTAGTACTCCAAAATCGAGGACAGTGCAAGAAATATTACGTAATATATAAGTATTGTACCTTCAATAGGGGAAATGCTTTTTAATATATTTTTTATGAATTTTCATGAATATTTTTATTTCAACACGTGCAAACCCAATTTTACAAAACCGTTCAGATAAACATATGTGTTTAGAACATTTAATAATAAAAAATACACCTGATGAAATATATCGAAGTACTCATCGTAAGTACAAAACAAAAAGTTCGATCGCAGATAAGATAAGAAAAAGAAAATAAAATGTTCATTTTCCGCGTCTTTCGAGTTATCATCAGTTTCACAATCTCATACTCGAAAATTAATTTTCCGTTTAAAATTTTTTTTTATTTGTCAATGCTTCTTGTTTACTAATAATCGGGATGCAGAAAACTCGTCATTTTTTTACATACAAATTATAAATATAGCGCAGACAGCAAGTTGATTTTAGCGAACCGTGACGATCTTGGAAACTAAGGCCAAGGCCATCTCCTTCTCCACTCAGCGCCATCCTACAAATACAAATAGTTTCATTCCTGAAAATCCAGTCTTACAACTTAGGAACTTAGCATTTGGCTATATGCATAATCTAATAACAATTATTCGAATTCATTATTGTGGTTTTCATGTAATTTTGTAGCCAAATCCAAAAAAATGTGTTTTATTTTTTATCCAGTCGAACCAAATTTTAAGATCACGATTTTTATGGTTTTTTTTAAATCTAAATTAATAAAATTTTGCTTATTTTCTATCTAAAAAATTGAATTTTTTTAAACAGAGACAAGAAAGATATTTAAAACAAATTTTCAGATTTTTGTACAATTTTTTTTATTTATAAAATTAAAGAAAAATATTATTAATTATTTTTCGATGAAAAAGCGTGAATCGTTTTCTATATATGGGTCTATAAATTGTTATTACGTACTTCCTTCGTTGATTCAAAGGGTCGGGACAATGAGAAGAGAAACACTGCTGGCAAAAATAGAATAAGAGCGATGTGATTGCCGGTCTCGTGGGTGAATTTCGTAAGGTCACTGGACCTCGCCGAAAAAAAAAATTGCTCGTTCACGATGCTTAAACAATTATCTCTTGACTCAGGGTTATGATGATAAGAAAAAATTCAATCAATCCTCCTCAGCATCGCAACTTTTTTTACTGTTATTATCGCATCGATAAAATTTACGCGTTTACGCTTACATAAGCGTGAAAAAAGAATTCTTGTCGACTTCATTCTACAATCGATGTTAATTTTCTTCACTTTTCGCTTATTAGGGAAAAAAAATACTGTCGAAAAAACTTCTAATCGCGTTCCTTGAAAATCAATTTTATTGTATGCATTCAGATAATTGTTTTTACTTTTTTCCCCTTTATAAACATTAGATATTTATTTAAAACTCATTTGTAAGATGAGAATAGAAATTTACCATGAATATTCCTAAATGGAATGACAAGCCGTTTGAATAAACCAGCTTGTGAAATATCTTGTTGCTCTAATTTTGGCATCTAGCCCAAACCCCAACTATCAACTTGTTCAGTAAATTTCTTTGTCATTTGACAAAGAGGTTAATTTAAAACTTTTACGAAATCCTTATCCATAGGCAATATAATATTTAAAAAATCAATAGAATGAATTTCTGAAGCACATTTATGTTACAACGTATATAACCAAGTATGAGTTTTAAAAATTGTCGAAATTTTTAATATCATGTTTGACAAGTTTATGTCAACAAACTGAGAGATTTTTTAGATTGATGACATACTTATGCATAATGCAGCATTTAAAAAAATAATTGTTTGACAAAGAATAATTGTCTCAGACAATTAATATAAATTAATATATGTAAATAAAAAAATTTCAGATTAAAAATTCAAGTTTACAAACCAGAAAAAGGTAAATTTTTTCTAATTGATCAAATTTTCAAAGGATATGAGTGGGCACATAACAGCTGGTCCTGTTGATGGGAGCCAAGCAGTTCTTGAAAGGATCCAAGCATCAGTAATGCCAACTGGACCTAAACAACCTGTGGCTCTGACGATGTTGTCTGACAATCCTGAAAAAGGTGCAGAAATCACGGTGAGCTTCTGGCCAAGCTTTCCAAAATGACAAGAAAAAATAATAATATTTACTGTTCATTAGAAAAGAAATTATATCAAATGGAAAATTCCTGATTAATCATTATTTATTGGTCAAAAATATTTTATGGCAATTCCTTTACAATTAATGCAATTATTTTTACCTTTTGTTTTAGCACATGGAGGTGAACAAAGCGAACGAAGACATTTCAAACACAAGCAGAGTATGGACAAGTTTGTTAGCAGGCGCAGCTGCAGGTGCAGCAGCAAAGACTGTGATAGCTCCACTAGATCGTACAAAAATCAATTTTCAAATATCCAAGAAGCCATATTCAGCAAGGGCCGCCATAGACTTTTTAATTCAGTCATACACAAAGGATGGTTTGATAAGCTTGTGGAGAGGTAACAGTGCGACAATGGTCAGAATTATGCCTTATGCAGCTATACAATTTACAGCGCACGAACAGTGGAAAAGAATACTCAACGTCAAGGGGCTTGAAACGTAAGACTCATTTTTTTAAGTAAGCAAGTAGTAATTTAATTAGAATTTTTTATCTTGTAACATTTCATCCATTATTGGATTTATGATGAATCTATCACTTTTGGTTTTTTTTAGTCACACAAAAAATTTTAATATCGCTTACACTAGAATATATATTTTTACACTGACTGGAACGAGACTGTTTTCCAAATTTGTTACGGAAGAATTGTTTATTTTTTTTCATTCCTTAAGTAAAAGCACTCTTGGTGCTTTTACTTAAGGAAATAAGAAATAAGTAAAATAACTAAAGAAAATAATTTAATAAATATGAAATATTCTTTCTATTTCAGGGATCACAAGATTAGATTCTTGGCTGGTTCTCTGGCTGGGGTAACTTCGCAAAGTTTAACTTATCCGCTGGATCTGGCTAGAGCAAGAATGGCTGTGACAGAAAAGTCAGAGTACAAGACCCTTCGACAAGTTTTTGCTAGGATTTATAAACAGGAAGGAATTATGGCGTTTTACAGAGGATTTACCCCTACCATACTAGGAGTTATACCTTATGCTGGATTTAGTTTTTTTACTTATGATACTCTCAAGAACTTGTTTATAGGTAAGCAGCACGATTTTTTGTCAAAAAAAAAGTCCAAAAATACGTTCGAAATATGAGTATTATATATATATTTTTTTTCAGTTTACAATATCAATGGTCCTGTATTTTTGGCCATGTCATCCTTAATTTGCGGAGCTTTGGCCGGTATCGTTGGCCAAACTAGCAGTTACCCTTTCGATATAGTTAGAAGGAGAATGCAAACTTCAGCAGTGAAGGGAGCATATTATCACACAATATCTACGACGACTGTTAAAATATACACGTAAGTTTAAACTACGTTATTTCTTCTACTTATTAGTAGTCTGAGTCCTATAAAAAAAATAGGCGATTAAATTTTCAAAAATTTTTAGAGAGGAAGGCGTAATGGCGTTTTTCAAAGGACTTAGTATGAATTGGGTCAAGGGTCCCGTAGCCGTTGGCATAAGTTTCGCGACTTACGACTTTATGCTCGCAACCCTGAGAAAAATAATGTCCTGAGAACAGATTTATTACTATACTTTGAACAAAACTCATTTAAGGTATTCCTTGCATGAAATAATTATCTTCAGATTTCACTGAAAATTTGCAGGAACAACTTTCGATGTCATATGTGTAACTGTGTAAAATTTCAGGGACTGTTACCGACTGAAAAATTAAGATATTTATTCTTGAAAATCGTCATTTTTCGCAACCTCCCATAAGAGCTCGTGTTTAATATCACGATATTAACGACGAGTATCTCGATTTTTCGGTCGGTAAAGCCTATTGAAATTTTGCACACATTTTTAAAAACTTTTCCTAATGAACTTAAATGCTCAGTCCACTTGGAATATGAGAAAAAACGAGATCAAAATTTCGATACCCCCCTCGCGCTAGGAATACCTTAAAAGGCGAAGCAAACGCACGCTCATTTTCCACGGGCAAGGTGTAGACTTTGACTGGGAGAAACGAGCAATTGTTAACACTATATTTGTTGTTAAATTTACAAATTTCCTACCGTTATATGGCCATTCGATCGATAACTCTGGCCTCAAGTACATTTTTAGAGCGATAGATAAAAATAAGGATAAAGCAAAAAATATTCATGCTGATTCTTTTTAGACAAACTCCGGAAAAGCGACAATAATTAAATTTTCCTACTTCGCAACTGACTTTGATACTTTATACACTGCATTCAACTGTATCTTTCTCAATTATTATTAATATTGATTTTATCATTGTGCAATTATTTTATTTTAATAGAAACAGTTATTACGTTTAAAAATGCAACGAGAATTTAATAGATGTATGGTTATGTCAATGTATATATTGTATATATTTATGTAACATAAAATTCGATAACCAGAGTCAATGGGAAATATTCTGTAAGAATTTGTAAATTATAATATCGTGTGACGACTATTATTTTAAAAATTTAATAATGCTGACAAAGGAGACAATTCTTCAAAATCTTTTGAGATAAAAAAATTGATCGAATGTACAGAAAACAAGTTAAAAAATTTAATATGTTGGTTTCTTTTAATTGGATGTTTCAAATAATTTTCAATGATTACGTATATGTTTGAAAGTATGTTGAGAAAGCTAAATCGCCTTAGATAGAATTACGTCAATTAACACTCTTCCGCTTATACTTTAATGGTATTAATCGCTTTTTTTTGAAAGCCGTTTTTTCAAACATGTATAAAAAACTTGATTTTTGAGTTATAGTCATTTAATTTTCATATACGAAAATCTTTATTTAAACAAAGCTGTTATTTTTTTTAACTGTCGGGAATGGTTACGGGGAGCGATGTATACTAAATGCAATTGTTATGATATATGAAAATGCGATATAGAAAAATAATACCGAAAGAATAAAGAACAATATAATTTTGTTAAAAAAGATCTTCGTTTTTGTATTTTATCTCTTTTATCGATAACCATACATAAAGTATTGGATAAGAATTATGTACACATTTGTGTGATCATTGACGATCGTTGAGTTAATTTCATGGGAATTTTCTGGATAAGAAAATGTAGAAAATTGTTGCACTTCTAGAAAATGTTTTTCCGGATATCAATCACAATTCTTTCAGTTTCGACGCTAAATTATTTTGGTTTCGTTTCCTGGTCATTGACGTATCTAATGTAGATTTCTTGTTCCTCATGACCTCCTGCTGGAATTTCAGCAGGATCCAGATATGAGACTCCGATCGCGAGAACGGATCCATCGTGACTGAAACTCAGAGCTGCCACTCCAGCGTTGTAACGATGAAATTGGCAGAGTCGTTTTTTGTTAAAACCATCCCATATATTTACATAACCATCCGATCCTCCAGTAGCAAATGTGTTGTAAGTTGAGTGAAAACTTATCGCGTTTACAGGATAAATATGCTCAACATTATTCTCCTTTATTCTATGACACTTGAACGCGTATTTCTTTTTTTGTGCTTCTGGTGTTGTGTCCAAATATTCTACAGCTACGCGGCCTTCGATGCTACTTAAAACATAGCCCTGAAATTGAAAATAAAAATGATTAAAATAAAAAAATAAAATAAAAGTGATACTCATTATATATTTTTTTAGTCATAAATTTCGTTCATGTTTTCTTTCGTAAATAGGTTTGTAAATGACGGATTTTGAAATCTTCACCTGCTCATTTGGAAAGCCCTTAATACACCTCGTCTGATATTTTAAACTGCTCTCCCTCCTTTGAAACATGCCAGCCATATTTCTCAGATCCCATATACAGACTTTTCGCTTCGCTGTGCCAACAACAAATTTGTCTCCACAAACAGACAAAGCCAGAACAACATCCGGCTGTAAATAACTTCCTACGCAAGTCGGTGTTCGTGGATCCCAAAGTTTTACTGCTGCATCCCAACCACCTGTCAAAATTGCATTGACAGCCGCACAATATTCTATTTTTCTTATCGCCTTGTCATGACTTCCCATTATTGATTCTGCAAAATAAAATCTTTAATTAATATATCTAAAATTTTCCCAGCTTTTCTTAATGTTTTTAAAATTATTCTCTAATTGGATCAAAGTAAAAGAAATTTATATTGTGGTATTTTTGGTGAATTTAATGCAACAATAATGAGTATATGGATACTTGTGATGAGAAAATAAAATTGTTTCAAATTACTTTATCTTCTATCAAATGTTTCATCTATTTTTTATTTTCTCCCAAATTATTGCATCTGAATCTTGTGATAATTCATCAAACTATGAAAATATTTGTCTCAATCAAAAATACCTGTATTAGTGTTGATGTCATACATTTTGAGAGTAGTGCCTAAACCTCCACTGTATGCATGGACCGCATCCTGGAATAATTGAAAAATTTTTTTAATGAATCCCCTAAGCATATATTTTCCAATTTTGCTTCAGAAATTGATATTGTCACGTACAATGGTCAAAAAAAACATGCAATCAATGGTGTTCAATGAAACCTTTTTCATTCCTCTATGTAAATATGAATAGAACCGATACAGATATAATATATAACAAGTAAAGTTTAACAATGTATCAAATTGAATAAGAAATTATTTAAGAATGATTAATTATGAGTGACCTTACCTGAAAAGCTACGTCTAATACCGGTAAATCGTGATTGTACTTGAGTCTCATGGAATTAGCATGAATGTCGTATAACCTGACGGTGCTGTCCCAAGACGAAACGAGCAAAAATTGCGTCGAGTTTGGTCCAAATTCGACAGAAGAAATCGCATCGGAAGGAGGCGATTTTATTTTAAATTCCGTACGTGATTCCATATCGTTCTGAAATAATGGAGTTACTGTAAACAATCGTTTTTCACATAACCTCAAACTGTCGGCTAGTTGTTCCATCAATTCGGAGCAGGAAATATTTTTTTACTTACATTTCGTCGTTTCTAGTAATAAGCAATAGAATTACAAATCCTCGCGATTATTTCAAATTCTAAAAACCAATCTGTATTCGAACAACATACAATTTGATTTCAATATCTCCAGATATCGGACATTTCAAATAAATAAAATAGAAATATGGCTACAAATGTACTTTTTCATCCGAAAGATACTTTTGTAGCAAGGAAAATATAATAAGAAATTCATCAGGACTCCATCTGTGATTTGTTACAAAAATTAAAAGTCCCAGATTATCTCGCTAGATGGCGTCATTCAATGCTTCCAATAAATTGTACTTGGCGGTACGATTAACGAATTCAAAACTGGATTCCTTATTGGTTCGATAGTTTCCATCAATGACGTGTAATAATGGCACAGAACTCTAAATTCAATTATACAAGGTCACGGAGGACAAAACAGAAATATATTTTGATTCGAATGAAAAATATTGAGCTTGTATTTTGCTGTTCCTTCGAAAACCAGTTTTGTCCAAATAAGCTGAAATTTTGCATGAATTTTTTATTAAAATTTCAGCAAATTTTGGTATAACCGGTTTTCGGAAGTTTATCCATATATTTCTTCAGTCATCGTCACGTTGAGCTTCCATATTGGAGATTATCATGCACGGGTATGGATCCTGTGAACTTTCGCAAGGCGATGTTGGAGCTCACGGTCCCGATCCCGATATAAAAAAACGTATTTTTGATCTTATAATGTAAATAATAATTACTGAGTGAAAAAAGAGAGAAATACAGCAATAATAAAAGTTATTTCGGCCGAATTAATGATGAATAGTAAAAAAAATAATAATCATAAAAAAGTAATCTTTATTATTAAATAAATTTGATAAAACATAAAACACATTAAAATAAAATCTGAAAAAAATGCGAAACGTAAAATTGATATACATTCGAAATCCAAGATAAATAAATTCTTCGAACAGCATCCAATGGAATAAATATTCGTGCGCATGTCAGAGAATATAGGAAGAGAAAAGATGGTGGTCACTATACATACATATAGTTTTACTTTTACGAGAATCGTTTTTGTTAGATAATTTTTGTAATTTGTTAGATTCTTTCAGAAATAAATTATCATATATCTTCAAATGTTTCTACATCAACAAAAATCATTATTAAAATCTGTTTGCGTCATTAAATAAAATAAAAATATTATCTTAAAAACCCTGATAAAAATATGCCACCTCATTTTTTATGTATATATAAAGCGTTCATCGTCGATTTCTTTGCTCCGTCAACTTCATGACATCCGGATAGGTCGTATTTGCGAACAAAAAGGTGTTGGATCCAAAACCGAACTGGATGATTTATATTCGCTCATTTAATTGATTAATAAAATTAAGGAACAATTTTCGTCTCATCATTTTTCTAATTTCACTATATTGAAAAAAATCAACATACATGAACCTTTTATAAAAAATAATCTAAATAAAAATTTTAAACAAATGACATCATATTTGCTCTTTTTATTTCCGTACGGCTGTTTTGAGAACACCTATAATTATATATCTTACTGAAAAGTTATTTAAGTTCGATCGTGCATTCTATTCATTCTGCGATTAAGAAAAATAGCTTGCCACTTTTGTGATTGTTACGATGTACGACAAGCTGCGTAAGATCGGCCATGTTGCGGTCTAGAAAATGTCAAATCTTATCAGGAAAATATGAAAACGCGAGTCACTTCGTTTACTTTCTCATCTGTCATGTTTCCGGATAGCACACGTTTGAGTGAAAACCGGGTTGTTGCGCAATGCACGCAACAATATCTGGTTTTTACGAGGCTCCTCGATAATCATTTGTTTCTGATAAAAAGTGCGATTTTCAATGCCCAAATTTAAGACGCGAACGAAAGTTTTTCAATATGTTATTTTTTAAATATCCAGCTCATTTTATCTCTCGTAACGATGTTTGCTCGATCGATAAAGCAGTTTTCTCTCAAAATAAAAAATCTACGTGATATTGCATTTATAAAGTGTAAAAAAATCGATAAAAAATCACTAGATGATTATCCAAAGCTTCGAATAAATTCCATCAACAAATTACACCGTTGTCGAAATCTAGAAAATTTTACTTTAGTCGAGTAGGCGATACAATTTCCATTACAAGATACAATTACAAGCGTATATAAATATTAAAAGCTTTATATATGATACAGTTCAATACTTAATTCATAAATAATTCGGATTGCTCGTGTATTATAAAGAGTTTAAAAAACTATCTTTATAGAGCACAGCGAAAATGTTCGATTACGTTAAAAAAATTGTTCATCCATGCGATACACGCGACGCGAATTCTCTCTTGACATTGGAAAGTTTCATAGCGAAATTGAGTCTCAAGAAAAATAATAGTAAATGGTAATAGTTCTAACGATTCGAGTGCACTATGCAGCAAAACTCTTTGGTAATACTCGACAGCGGTAACTGTCTAATTTTAATGGAATCTAAAAATGCAATGCATGTTTTCTTTCTAGTCGGATATATCGTTAAAAAAAATAACTTCATTATTATTAACGCCAGACGATCAGAGGGGCGAGACGTTCGGTGAGTCTCTGGTAATTTCTTTCCAATTCTCGTTGATAGTCACGTTGATCGGGGCCGATGAGATTTTTGTTTCGTCTCAGAGCGTCGAGACATTTTTTCGAAAAATCTTTGAAGCACAAACGCAGTTTGTGCTGGAGTCTCGAAGGCTGGGCATTCTGTTCACGAACGCCGGAGAGAAAAACGACGGCAACCTCAGCGGGTCCTTGATTCACGGTCGTTCCGATACAACCTTGAAGTACCATTTGCAACATTTTCGGATCAGGTGGTTCCTGTGCCGTTGCTGCAGCGACTTCCGCTGTTTTCTTCTGAATGTCTTCGATCGCAACTTCGATTGGACTCAGGACAATTTGTTTTCTCGCTACGACCCTTATTCTCGTTTTCAAATAAGGAAAATGCGTCGCTACCGTCAATATGGTTTTTCTCTTGCACTGCTCTCTAAGCTCGCCGTGCGCTTTTCCACCAGGTGTGAATGGCGTTGCGTAAACGAAGCGCTCTGAGGAAATTACATAAAATAATACATCTTCGACATTTTTTTAACTAAAAAAGTAGTAAATGTGAAAAAACTTACTTATATTAAAGTTGCGATGAAAAACTGTAGGTCGATGTCTTAATTCGTGTAGCTCAAAGTAAGGCTCAACGTAAGTAATTTGTACGTAAGCCTTGTCGGGCTCAAGCTTGCTTGGATCAACAGGATTCGAATCTTTGATAATGACGACGTTCTCTGCGCCGAATCTTTCGGCGTAAAAATTCTCAAGACGAGAAAAAATTTCCGGTAATTTTGTCAGCGTTGGTTCTTTGTAAACGAATTCTTCACCAGCAAGGTCACCGAAGCGGGCACCGTAAAATCCTACACGGAAATACGTGCCGAAAACTCTTTTTCCAGCCAATTGTTCGACGCGAGTGTAAGCTTCGTGAAGTTTACTGAAATAAAACTCAAAGCCTTTACAAAACGAGAAAATATTAAAAGAAATTATACTTGAAATTTCTAAGATTAATAATACGTACCCATGAATATTGGCTAATTTTTTGTAATCGTAAGCGGATTCAGCGATGGGTAATAATACGCGATAAACGTCGGGAATGGCTTCGTACATGCCAGCAGCATGAAAAGAGCTTGCGGCGTGTTCGAGTAATCCGGCCAGACCGCTCTCGGAAAAATCGGGACCGAGACAGAGGCCTTCCTCTCGTCTCGCAAGAACGTCGTCGCCAACTGCGCTTTCCTCCAGAGCATTCGGACTCACTGTACTCAACGCCACAGCGCCAATGGGCCGTCCACCTCCACCGGGCTCTAGAAGATGAAGATATTCGGCAACAAGAGCTGCACTGTGCACCAAACACATTGCAGCTTCCGTGTGATTTTTTCTCTCCATGTGCTGTTGAGCCATGTTCGCCAACCATGTTAATCTTAAATCCGGTGATCCTTGATATCCTTTGGCGATCCTGAAATTTGCAATTAAAAATTTTTTTTATCAAGTATCCGAGAGTAATAAAAATTAGGAAGGCTGTATTTAGACACAGCCGTAGCCGTTGAGCGTGAAACGTCTTTTGAATAGTACAGAGGCAACGTAGATTAATTTTCATCGAG
>JAPYYX010002448.1:0-16538 GCA_030522605.1 Cremastinae sp. B BG-2022a | reverse complement strand
AAAAAATTTATCGAAATTTGAGTTGCGCCATTCGATAGAGCACCCTTGAAAATAGTTGACAAGGTACTTCGGGAATTTTTTGGCGGACGTTTTCATGGTCAATTTTTACGTTGAAAAGAGGACTTCTGAAAAGTGTCTTTGTGACGTTAAAGGGTTAAATGGGAAAAGTATCGTTATTTAGGCACGGTTTAACGACATCGGAGGGGCTGCTTTTTTTTAAAACATATTTTTAGGTTATAAACTAATTATTTAGACGGCGCCTAGGCGAAAAAAGCCAACTTGGTAAATAACGGACACCCTAGTATACACTGTATGCACAAGAATCCGTTGTTAATAATAAATAACTCGGGAAGTCCGTAGATAAAAAATCCGACAAAATTTTATATCGTCACATATTTTGGGTTGAACAATGCACTCACCAATTTTTACTAGATTCTAAACATTTTATTTTCGGTAACCAATCTCCTTAAATTATGTGAAAAAAATATCAAGCATTGAAAATTAATTTTTGCTCATCTCTCGGGCTCTTTTTACTTCTCCTTATGTTCTTCTTTGATTATACCTTCCGTCAACGAATTCAGAAGAGTCTGGAGCCGGATTATGTACACGATCGAATTCGATAATCGACTTCTCCGAAATTTTTATGACCCGGGGTCTACAGTCCATGTTATTTTTCCAAGACCATAGAATAGTCATGTTGCAGAATGGCATCCCGAAGCAAATTACGAAGTCGACATCGAATTCGATCGTGCACATAATCACCCTCCTGAATTCGTTGCTTCCGTATAACTTCTTTGTTAGACTCTACTTACCGTTTTGAAGTCGAAGTTACCGACGCATGAAAAATAGATTCTCCATGTACCGATGCATTCCGTAGCAGAAAATGACGTCGAAATTCATACATTCGGTTTATCTTATGCAACCTTCTTTATGCTACGATGGTAAGCAAGTTTTCAAACTGTTTTACCATATACGTGTGTGTAAGAACAATAGTTCTTATCTTTTAGTATTTGCTTTAGTCTTATTTGGTAGAGTTTTTGGATACATAAAACGAATTACAACTCAGTGAAAGATATTTAAACATAATTAAGTACAGCGTTTTTTTTAAATATTTGTATGGATGTATTTTCTAATCTCTCAGTTATATTCTAAATTTTATTTGGTATATGTAATATCACTCGCCACAATTTTTAATTGCCATCTACATATTGATATGCGAACCAACTTCAATTTTTGACAGTTTTTATCGATAATGAACTCTAATCTTCTTTATCTAAAAAACTTTGTGATTGCTTTGTAGTGTAGATCTCGGTATATAATCATAATCTTTTAAACCGAGGCACGTACATAAATATAAATATATTACATATAAGTATCAACAAACTTTTGACGTTTTACAAAAATTCTTCATTTCAGTAAACAAAATCTCCGAATTTTCTCGTGCATGCGCAGAAAAGATTTCTCCGTTCAGGATCGTATGTATATAAACGCACGTGGAATACCAGGGTGGACCACGAAGGCGAAACGCAAAGCAAGAAAATTACTGAAATCTTATATAATCAATTGGTTGCACTTGATCTTGGTCGTTGGCCATGAAATTTGTTACCCCCGGGTCAATCGTAATATATCTCGGAGTGTTTTGAGACTGAAAGCTATTGAAAAACGTATAACGTATTCGAACGTGCTTCTGCGACGAAAAAAAAATCATCTTTCTCAGAGATATATTATAGCAAAATCATTCTTCGCCAATGAAAATCAAAAATTTCCGGAGAGGGTGAGAAAAGTTTCAAAGAGAATCTCCTATAATGAGTGACGACAAGGAAAACGTTTTAGACGCGGAACAGTGGAAGCAAGAAGCAGCCGCAATAATAAACGATATAAAATGTCATGTGCAAGAAACCGGGATATCTGAGAAGCTGAAGAATGACAACAGTTGCGTATATTTAAACTTAAAAACACTCGAGGGTCAGAAATACTGCGTTGAAGTTTCGGCCGGTGGCTTTAGTATCGTGGGCAACGATTACGATCTCGTTACCACTCGAGATAATGAGAAGTTCGAAACGCCTTATAGTTTGCTTGACTCAATCAGTCCGCAATACAGAGATTCATTCAGTAACGAGCTTACTAAAAAACTCATGCAATTGGCGAAACAGAGTGAAACCGAATAACATCAACAGTAAAAAAATAGTTCTCCAACTCCAAAATAAAAATGGAATAATTACTATTGGCGAAATAACAGAACACTAATACAAGAACCATTTCTTATTCGAAATGTCATTATTTCTAACAAGTTATCATTTGTGTTGCGATAAAAAATGCTTACACTGCCTGTAAAATGTTTGTAAAAAGATGGACCAACTTTTGACTCGAGAAAGGTCAAATCGTTATAATTGTTGATCAATAAACGTATGACAATAATAACCGATGATCTCGTTTGTATCAGGTGAAAAATTGCAGTTGAGAGGTTATCGAAAAGACCGACCAGGGCCCGGAGTATTTGATTGTACGTCCCTGAACACGAAATTTCACGAACTTTTCCGAACGGCGTACGAGTTTTCTTTCCCACACTAGACACACATATGTACATATTAAAAAATACACACTCTTCGTGCAATTGGAATTTTCAACACCTATAATACTCCTGCGGGAGAGAAACACAAGTGGAATGCTAAGAACTTGCGGACTAATATAATTATTCGTATTCATCGTTTTGACTGGAAAATTTCATCTTTTTCGTCGTCAAGACCTATGTAGGTAAACATTACTCGATCCCATCCATGCCCTCAGACTCTACACACACACGCTGACACGATTTTCCGTACGAGAGCAAGACGACGAGATTTAAAGAGAGAGAAAAAGAGACGGAGCCATTTCAAGAGAGATAGAGCGTCGGAGACGAGGAGGACAAAACATACATACACCGTTTCATTCGTGCAGTGTGTCGCGGGACGAACACGGAACGAATCCGTCGCTATCCGTGGTGAACTTTACACACTCGCTGCTCGTGAGGTGTGCGGGGAGATTTCTTGATTCGTTCAAAAGTGTCGGAGTGAGCTTTTCACCGTAGGAAATAAAATCGAATAATTGACTGACTTTTTTTTTGGTGTCAGGGTTTATTTCGAATTTACGATGTCGGTGGACCCGGTCAACGTATACGAACGTCTACGGCACACCCGTGTCGTTCATTGACAGCGATGCTCTCTTAACTTTACCTTTACCGAGTACTTTTCGTGATTTACATTCGACCGTGGGGTTTATCATTTTCCTGGAATACGAATGAGAAGTTGTCACACGCGTTTTGCGTAGAAATATTCGAATGCTGCACGTACGTGTACGTTTGTTGTATCAACGAACTCGTGAATAAAAGAGAAAAAATATTAACTATTTTGGAATAAAGTGTTTGGAGCCATCAAGACGAAGAAAAGTAGCGAAAAATATAAAAAGTAAGTAAAGGACTGTGTGTGTTTTTTTTTCTGAAGCGTAACGAAAAAAATCAGCGATGCGAAAAGGAAAGAGAAATAAAATGTATTCTGAAGTTTTCACGGTTTCTCGCCATTTGTGTTTTTTCGTGCGAAACAATCGTCAAAGGGTTACGAGGGGCATAGGTGTGTATGCACCAGAGTGCGCCCACCTCAGTAAATCCTTCGACGAACTGTCATCGTCGGTGTTTGGAAATTGTTCGTGCGAAAATGAAAACTCGTGCTCGGAAATGTTCTTCGGGCAAAGGCACCCTTACTTTTGCGTGAACGAAAATAAAATGTTGACAGTTCTGTTTCGAGCTTTTACTCGATTAAAAGAGACGAATGCTCGCAGCAAATTATCATGTAGATATTAAATTGCGATATTTCGCAGTTGAACTGATTGAACAGAAAGAGCTGATTGCCATATTCAACAATTTTTTGACTGATCGCCTGACGACTCTACCTAAACGATAATTCTCGTTCCAAATTCGACTTTATAAATACCACTCCAAACATTTTTTTCTCCAAATAGAGTATCTTATTTAATAACAATTAAATAAAAATATAAGAATTACATTCCGTATTTATATCATTCACAAAATGTAAATTTATTTTTATTTTACATTTCATTTCTCAGTACAAAATTGTTCTGTAGATTTACCAATATTTTCTAATTTTTTTAGCAGTTTTTTAAAAGTTCTTACATGGACGGAATAGAATAAAGAGTTTTTAGCTTAAAGACATTTGTGTGCGTACGATGGTATCTGCTGGTACAATAATCTCCATGATTCATCGGTTAAGAGATTAAGTTCAATGCATGGTGGGACATATCACATAGGAGTGTATAAATAAATGCGTAGCTCATGCATTCCGCTAATTGAGAGATCATTGAATTTTTCCAGTCAAAATTCCAATCATTTCAAAACCTCAAAATATTTCTTATTCTATTATCATTGATACATTAAGTTAATAAATTCTTTTTGTTAACTTAAAAAATTGACACAAGTATACATTTTTTATGATCCTCTAATTGAGAAATCAATGAATTTTTTTTTTTAATGAACGTCATCCTAAATTGTTGAACTTGATTTTTACTACAAAATCAAAACTTCTTGGTCTAAAAAGACCACAAAGAATAACTTTTTAAAAAGTTAAATGCTTCTGTACTTTTTTTATCTTGAAACCAAATTGATTAGATATGAAAAAATGTCTACAAGATATCTGGTGGGTTTTCTCATTGTTACTCATTGCATAGGAACTCAATGAGCTCTTTCAGAAAATTTTTATCTGGAATTTCACTGATTTTCTCAAAAATGATAGCGGTCAATTTGTATATTTTGAAAATTTCTTAAAAATTCATATTCTTATGTAATTTACTAATAATAATAATAATAAATACCTAACATTGAGCTTTTTGAAGTAAAACCTAATTATACAAAATTTTGACTGTTTCAGGTCAAATGATTATTTTCCTGTACATCCGCCTCGGGAACAAGTTCGCTTAAGAGAAAAGGAATGGCCAGTTTGACGGTGTCATCAAGTAAAAACAGCTCTCGAGGTACATCTCCCAGCAGAGGAAATCCCTCAACTCCTCAATTGCATCAACAGAACACAAGCAATCTGGACACTACAACCAAGTCATGTAATGCTACGGTGTAAGCCACGTTAATGAGAATAGTTGAGAGTTTTGCTGTTTTAAAAAACAACGAATTATATTCATCAATATTTGTATCAAAAGTTCAAATTGAACAAGTTAATCGATCCAACTCTGAAATAACTCGCGAGAGTTACGTACGTGTGAATATTCCCACGCTTCTAGAACCATATTTGAATTGACACGAATTATTAAAAACATTGAAAATACATGTGTAAATTCACAGCGAAACTAATAAAGTTTTTATTCACCTATCGTTCATAATATTTGCGTCTCATAGGAAATGAAAATAGTAATTTTTGTTGCAAGTATTATCTGAATTTGTCTTTAATTATGTATTGAATATTTCGCCAGGCATCAGACCGGAGAAGGTAGCGTAGGCAGCGGTAGCAGCGGCGGCGGCGGCGGCACCGGAATGAAAAGTGGTCGTCAAAGATCTCCAGGAGCAATAGCTCGAGTTACCGATACCATGGACGAGTCTAATGCTCACGTCTCCAGTGTCGAGCCTGACGACTTTGCCCCGAGCATCCATCCACCAACGGACGACGAAGGGGTACTAAAGCATCCTACAATGCTCCAAAGCACTAAAAATAGTTCACTTCTTTCCATATCAAAACGACAATTTCTGCACAACAAAACGGAAGTCTGTGCAATTTGTTTTTTATCTCTTTATCAACCTAATACACATTTTTCACTGTTTTGAGCTCAGACCGTAACGCACAATTCGTAATATACAATTTATAGGAAGTGTTTAATCAGAAACGGGACGTCGAATAAAAAAAAAGAAGATATTGCTTCTGCCGACATGAAATTACGTACCAGAGTTATTGGCGATGTGCACGCCGGTTTTTGAGCTTCATGAGTCGACAAGAAAGTCCACCACAATTGCACAATCAGGGTCACGGGTTAAGGATTAAAGTACTCAATTTGCATAATGCTTCAAGTGAATCTAACGATCGTAATGTCTCGATGTGACAGAGTCTGAACTCGAATTTCTTCTTCCGTGGTTATCGATATTATAATGAAATATTTCCTCTCTTCTCGTCTGTCAAAGCCAGCTTCGTCGTAACATTAATATTTATTTTTACGATGCTCTCTTATCGTCTTGACAAAAGAAAGCTGAGACCTTTCGTATCTTTTTTTAGGAGGTCTACCATATCACGCAATCTTTTCTGTCCAACGGTTCCAACGAACTAATAACCGATGATGTCGACTCGAGCGGAATGCGCGCTCGTCAAGCTATGGAGCACATACAGAGCAAAATCGCAAAAACGAGGGAACTCATAAAAACCGAACAAAAGCTACGAGACGGTAAGAAAATTTATTTTCCTCCTAATCTGACATCTCGTGTCATGATACGAAATTTAAAAAAAAACATGGTATTTTTCATATTTGATACATTATTAACAATCGATAAATAACAAAAGAATAGATATTATTTTCGAAAAAAAAATATAAATAGATTCTCGCGTCTAGAGTCCTGAATTATTTCCGGGTAATTTTTTTGTTTTCCCTTCACGGGAGAGTACACTTTGTCAGGGAAGTCATTTCTGAGACAGAATCATCATTGTTCTCGAGCGCGTTGTCGCTGATCCTTCGACAATGTGGAATATGATAATTGGTTTATAGTTACTTTCTGCGAAGAGAAATAAGGGAAATATAAAACAACAACGCGAGAATGTGACGGGCATGTAAATCTAGACGTCAAGCTGGATATAGACAATGGAGTATCGCAGTACAAAGCTCAAGTCACGCGAGCCTCTGCTAAAATGTATTTCGCTCTGTGTATTTCACTCACGCTCGAGCTGCGTGCATGATCATCAAAAAACAAACGACATACAACGTATATTAACGGCGTAATATCTTTGTTACGAACACAGACGTTTTTCCTCATCTAGTGATCCTTTAACTGAAAGAGAAAAGATTTCACGGATGCGATCTATTGCGAAACAAAAATGACGACGAAAAATTGTTCTTAGTTTATCTTTCTACCGTGTGATTTTTCAGTTTGTTTGTTAAGCAAAGTTGTTGCAAATTGATTCAAGAATAACATACTCGAGGATTAAGGTCATCTAACTTGACCTTGAGTTGCTACATACGTAAAAATTTATTGACATTTTTTTTAAAAACTAAAGGAAACTTCTTTAAAGTACTAATAAAAAGAGCCATGCAAAATTTCAAGACGTTTCTTCATCTAGAAGTCAAAATATTTAGGACTGATAATCGCAACATTTAACACGTGCTCTTATGGAAGAGAACAGAAAATTGTCATTTTTATCAATCTATCTAAGAAGATATCTAAGAAGAGAAAACTTTTAAAATTTGACACACGTATTGAGCTCACATCAAAGAAAGTTTGTGCAAAATTTCAAAAATTATTTTCTTACGAAAATTTGGAAAAAAATATACGTTTTGAATGAAAAATTCACAAATCGATTGAAAAAAGAAAAAAATAATTCTACCGTGTAGTTTTTTAGTTATTCGATTTTCAAGTTTTGTGATTCTTCCATTTAAATGCGTGTTAAACGCGGTGAAAAAATATGTTTTTCAAAATAACTCAAAAACGGTTCTTACCATTTTCATCAAAAAAAAGGAGATGTTAGAGTATTTCGTAAAGAATATTCAGAAAAAAGTGAGCTTGGTCTACCGTCTAGTTTTGAAGAAAAAAATTATTTAGTAAAAATCATACACTTATTTCAGTGAGAGAATTTTCAAGGTTCGCAAAATGGTAACGCGAAAATATACCCACCATGTTCACTTCTTTTTCTTCGATGAAAATCTTGAAATTTATTAAAATTATTTACACGGCACCCAGCGTTCATACCACCTTAACTGTTTGTTATTCATGTCTTTTTTTGAAATGTAATAAAATTGACATCTTTATTTCAGATTTTGTTCATGCCACATTTATTCGGATCTGAAAATAATTTTTCCACAGAAAATACGGAAGAATGCTCGAAAATATTATATCGCATTGATATTCATAAATTCTATCCTGAAAATATACATTTATTGATGAGAAATGTAAATTGGTATCTGAAACTCTTTTTCACTACATATTTTTTTGTATTTTCAGAAAATGTGAATGAGTACTTGAAGCTCTCAGCGAACGCGGACAAGCAACAATTGTCAAGAATCAAAACGGTGTTTGAGAAGAAAAATCAAAAATCGGCGCACAGTATATCGCAGCTGCAGAAGAAACTTGATAGTTGTACGAAGAAATTAAGAGATTACGAGATGAACGGTGCTCCCGCGAGTCATCGTCAGCCGAGAGAAGTTTTACGCGACATGGGTCAAGGTCTCAAGTGAGTACACCGCGGAGGGTCAATCTCCTTCAACTCGCGCGTTAAATTGCATCAAATTAAAACAACGAGACAAAAAGAAGCTATAGAAAATTACATGGTTAGGCGAACTCGTACAGGTTATACTAAAATCATCAAACGCTGTATATGATTTTCTATAAATTCGCACGTAATGTTCATAATTGACCGGATTTGAAATTTCGAGTCATTGGAATCTATTGTAGTGCAATTTTTCGATTTTATAAGTTATTTTGCATCGTTTCTTTACAGATATTTCTAGAGTAAATATTTATTTAGTTGAAAACAAATAGTAGCTAATATTGTTTCATGTATGTACCATTGAATTTAAGTAGAACGCGTTAAACGCTATTAAATCGTAGCTCTTGATAGATTTTGCTGGGTGAATTTTCGTGCAACAGGTCACAGTAATAAGTCATAACGACAAAATGCCTCACTCAGAATGTGAGTAGCTCAATAGTCGCGGTTGTTTGCAATGTTAAGGTCGCTAACTCTTGAGCTAAGTATAGCCTAGCTATTTCTTCGTCTAATTTGAGCGTCCCTTTCAGAAACGTGGGCGGTAATATTAGAGATGGAATCACCGGTTTTTCAGGGTGAGTCTGACTAATAAAATTTGGAAGAGTTAGTTCCAGTTTTATTTCCGTTTTTGCACACAAGCTTTTTTTACTATGAAAAATAAACAGTAGATTTACTGTTGGGTAGAGAAGAAGAATCGTAGGATACGAACGTGCGAGTGACGAAACGATGTGACTTATCGACGTAGCCTTGACAGTTGGAGCAGCAGCGGTATAATTTAGTCTCGGAGCTCGTATTATCGCGGAGACAACTGTTACGAATATTTTTTTATTTGCGCAGAGCTATAGTCATCTCTAGATTTACAATGCAACTTTGAATATCACTTGGAGCAAGAGTGTGATAGGAAAATCATTTTTTTTCCTCTGCGAGAAGAGAAGAAATATTCTTTTGCGCTCGGTGATTCATTTTAATGATTACGTATCTGTGTTCCAGGAGCGTCATGTCGAAGCCTCGCGAATTTGCGCATCTCATCAAAAATAAATTTGGCAGTGCTGACAACATAAACACTTTATCACGTGAGTTGGCTAATTTTCATTTTTATCAATTGGGATTCGCTCTTGGATACGCTGCAGGAATTTCTGACAATTTCATTGTAGTAATAATCGAAGTAAACATCTTTTCAATTCATATACATTTGAGAGAATAATCAGTAACGTTTTTTTATTCAAATTGATAAAATCAAGAAATACAGAACTTCCGGCAGAAATCGAGCTCTGCACTCTGAAAAACTCCATACCGAAAATTCTACACGAGCACTCGAAAAAAAAAAATTCACGATCACAAGCAACTTGCAGAATTTATTGAGCCAAGTTTTCGTGGTTGATGAAAAAAAAAACTTACGGCTCTGTTCACTCGTATTCACAGACACGAGCAATTTTTATCTCGATTAACGTCAGTTTGACAAAAAAAAAATGAATCAAGCGCATTGTTCGAAAATCTAGCTTCTTCGTGCCATATCATTTGTCGATAATTTACGAACATGTGTTTTTATTTATATATTTTTTTTATTCGTTTCGCTGCCACGGCAGTTGATAGTAGTAAGTAAAAAAATCGTCACTGTACTCGTATCTCAGAGTAGCTCAGTGTGATCTGTACTTGAATTACCGCAATGAAACCTGAAAAAAAATGCTCCATTCATCGCTTTTCATATCGTGGCCGCTTTCTCTGTTTGCTTCTTCCTGTCCTTGAAAATAAAAATGAATTTCGTGTCAATTTAATAAACAAAATAATTCGTCAATTTTCACAACTACCCTGCACAAAAATTGTCAACTGTCTCGTAACACTTTTTCTCTGCTCTCTTTTTCTCTTCCTTGCTTTTTCTCGTAGGCTTATCACTTCTGTTGATTATTTCATAAAAATGTTTAGTAAAAGAATCTTTAAGCCGCACTCTCTGCTTCGAATTCTACCTGGCGCGCATTTTCCTATGCACTTTTGAAAAGTGAATAAGACAATTGTTATCCAATACTAACAAAACTGTGATTATTTTGAACTAAAGCGTCTTTAATCATTTCGAAGGAATGAGTAAAATAATTGATGAACAAGAAAAAGTGCGAACGTGAGATTTTTCGACACACTCATACCGAAAACAAGACAAGAGGATGACAGATGAGCGGAAAATTTCGATTAGATTACCTAGTGATGTGAATGCTCTTTAAAGGATCGATCTCTGGAGTATTGGATAACATTCTAACCGTTGGACGTCTGTGTCCCTACAGATGGCTCAACTTTTTATGTAAACGATACACCGCGTGCAGGTAATGGCGACACCGGTAGCGCGGAAGAGGAAAAGACTCATCATGGCTCTGCGACGCTTCCCGGTGGATGCAGTCTGGGATCGACACACAGCGCGGCACCCGTTAAGTTTCCTTCCGAGGAAGGCTCCGAATGTTCCAGCGTAACTAGCGAGAGCGGCCCGGGAAGCAGAGGCCAACCCCACACGTGTCACACTACCAATGCGGCGTACAGTCTCAAATCTATATTCTCTGAGTTACAGGAACATCGAGAGAATTTCGAACGAATGAGAGAAAAATTAGAAGGATTTAAGGTAGACTATCATTTTTCCATCAATATTTTTTACCTCCACATTCTCGTATTTTTTATATGTATTTTACTAGCTGACCCGGCAGACGTTGTCCTGCCACACACATCGTCAAACATAAGGTAGAGGGGGGCAAAATGAGATACTTAAGGTAGTTCGATCGCGAAAATTGTTTTTTTACGAAAATTTTCAAAGAAATATATGTTTTCAATGAAAAATTTACAAATCGATTGATAAAAGAGAAAAGTAATTCTACCGTCTAGTTTTTTAGTTATTCGATTTTCAAGTTTTGTCATTCTTTCGTTTAAATGGGTGTTAAACGCAGTGAATGAAAAAATACAGTTTTCAAAATAACTCAAAAACGATTCTTACCATTTTCATAGATGTTAGAGTACTTCGTAAAGAATATTCAGAAAAAAATGAGCTTGGTTTACCGTCTAATTTTGGAGAAAAAAATTATTTAGTGAAAATCACACACTTATTTCAGTCAGAGAATTTTCAAGGTTCGCAAAATGGCAACGCGGATATTTCGGATATTTCGTAAAATATATCCACCATATTTACCTCTTTTTCACCGATGAAAATCTTAAAATTTATCAAAATTAATTTCCCAAAAATTGCAAAATTGGCCCCTCCCCATGTTTATACGGCACCCAGCGATCGAACTACCTTAAAAAAATTTTCCGATTCCAAGGGTTTCAATACGCCGAATCTTTTGTTTTTTAATCACAATTGAAAGAAACAAATTAAATTTTCAGCTAGGTACCATGAAAAAAAAAAAATTTTTTTAGCGTACAAAATGGGGTACCCCTCCAAGAAGTATGAAAAAATGTTCTCTTTTATAATTTTTTTATTTTTTATTAGCTTTGTCGTTTTATTTCAAGTATCTAATTGATGATTTATCTTGATTTTCGTTTAAATGTGTCGCATTCAGAAAGAAAATCATATTTTTCTGTCTGCTATGTTGGTTTTTGATTTTTAATTTTTATTTGTGTTTTAATGTGATTTAGAAACACTAAACATAATGTTCTTGGTAAAGAAAACGCTATTTGATATGAAACTTAATCAAATTTTGAAATATGAAAAATTTTAATTACAATCAGTCAAGCCGTTTCGGAGGAGTATAAACACAAAGACCGCGACACAAGATTTTTATACAATAGATGGATTTTTCCTGCGCTTTCACACGAATGCTTTTACTCAGCTCACATCCTTTTTTTCTGCTACAGGCTCTCCAACAAGAAGTCACTTACCTCTCTCATGCGCTACAGGAAGAACGTTTTCGTTCTGAGCGCCTCGAAGAACAGATAAATGATTTAACGGAGCTGCATCAGAACGAAGTGGAAAATTTAAAACAGACCATCACTGATATGGAGGAAAAAGTTCAGTATCAGAGCGAGGATCGTCTGAGAGATATACACGAGATGCTTGAGTCGTGTCAGACGAAAATCTGGAAAATGGAGCACCAGCAGCAACAGCACCAGCAATACGTCACGCTCGAGGGATTGGACAACAGCAACGCGAGAGCTCTTGTCGTTAAATTGATAAACGTTGTTCTCACGGTGCTTCAAGTTATTCTTCTCCTCGTAGCGACCGGTGCTGGTATTATGATGCCATTCTTAAGAACAAGGTGAGGAATTATTAAAAATATGCAGATTCAAAATGAATATTGATTTTTTAACGAATGATAAATATTTTCAATTTAAAGTAATGAACAATTATTTGTAGCCAAAATTTTTCTATCGACTTGTATGTGGAATATTTTAATAACGTATTTTCACACTTTTATTGCTCATCTGCGAATTCACAATTTTATTTTACTTTGACGATCATTCTCATGGGATCATGTCATTTTTTTCATTCATCGCTCAAAAATGAGGGAAAGCATAAATCTTCAAAGATTCATTATTTACATAGCAATCGCGCATTCTCATACCTTTGGTTTTCTTTTTCCATATATGTTGCAGCTGTACTAAGCCTCATTGTTTTATGTGCAGAGTGCGCATATTGACGACAACGATAGTCGTCCTAGGCATTGTCTTCGTTCTCAAGCAGTGGCCCGAGGTCCATGACGTTGGCAGTCATCTCATGCGTCATCTCAAGCAAACACTTGCTGTTAAGTAGCATTGTAAGTGTCAAAAAGCAATTGACCCGGCTCATCTCGTTTTCACGGTTGAAGAGTCACATTTTTTTTCTTTTCTATGAATGTGATGAGACAGGTTTTTCAAATGTTACGTGGCAGAAGTGGAAAACTAAAAAAAAAGTACATGTGAAACAACATGTACGAAATTGACATGAAATTGAAACAAAGTTGCATACCATTTTTTAGTGCATGTAATCAATAGAAATTTTTAAAAAATGTTTGTTACGTGATTTTACATAATCAGGCAATCAGTTTTCGTTCACATATTCGAGACGTGCAGCTGTACTTATGGAAAAAAATTTTTTGCTCTTTCAAGTACTCAAAAATCATGTAGATAAAAATTATCGACACAAAAATGGCATGCACATGTATCGTGTCAAATGCCTTTTTTGAAAAACCTTTCAAGACATTCCGATATAATGACTTTTGTCCGGAAATATATTAATTTAATTTATTTATTTATTTATTCATTTATTTTTCAAATATAAAAATTCTTTAAAATAAAATTTCTTTCGTCTTTTTTCAGGGTGGAATTCTTAAATATCACCACAATTACTCACCAAGAAATAAGAGGTTTAATGAAACAAAGTGGTGCATTGATCCACGGTGTGACCTGACCAAGCAATAAAAAAGCATACGATGAGCTCGATAAATAAAAAATCGAGATGGCAACTGCTTGAGCAAACTGGTACAATGGGATATCGTTCAAATATTTTCTCTCATTTATATGTATGATTGGGTGTAGAACAATTATTGTAAGATACGAATTAGCTTCTAAAAATAACGAGAATGAACCTCGCTAAGTCGAGGTTGCGGAAAATTAGAGAAAATATGCTTGAACGTGAATTACGTTCGGAAAAAGGTGTCGTGCTATCTAAAATAAGGAAAAATCTTCAACATTGGAGACTAACGGTATTCGTTTTGGGGTTTTTCGCTTCGAAAGAAACGCGAGATCAAAAATCCTATGGACTGTGATTGATTTTCATTAGACAAGTTAGAAAATGAAGGAAACGAAAGAGGAAGGAAAGACGAAAGGACTGAATTGGAAATAAGATGATGCGCTGATTTCTGATAACGCTCGTCCCATTTGGAAACCAAACTTCGTGTTATATTACCTCCACGAGCGAAGTTTTCTTATTAGACCATGACAGGTAGTCGAAATGAGACAAAGACTGATGGTCTGAGTGATTACGTAAGCAGCCAAGCGTTGGCTGCTTAGTGCATTTGGAATAGAATATTCATCCTCAAATGCAAAATACACTGACAAAAAATATCTGGAAACAAAGCGAGATACAGATTATGTAAAATAGACGAAATACGTAGATTGGTAAGGCAATTTCGTCTCTTCTTTTCATTACATTTGTGAATAAATCATTTTAAATACCTGTAATCTATGTTTTGTTACAGAAGTTTGCGAAAACTCTACGCATGGGTACCGACAAAAAATGGGACACAAGTTCTTTCACAGCCATCAAGACTTTTTCAAATCAATAAATGATACAATGTGTAAGAATCGAATTAAATCAACACATATGATCGTCTTCGATACATTGACTCAGGTAAATTTCGCAGAATCTTCCAAACCTGTTAAAACCGAATTATATGTATGTCGATCAATAACTGATAGACATGTGCGTTTTACCGCCCGGTCAATCGAGTCAATCAAAAAAAATTTAAACGTATTTTGTTTTCAGTGCGAATTTTTTTTGCAACGAGAAAAATATTTGAAAAATGTATAAATGTACGAATACGAACATTTTTGTAAAATGCGCCTGCATGAAGACTAAGAAAATGACTTTTAAAAAAAATATCTCGCAGGAAAAGTCGTTCGCTGGGAGACAATTCGACAATCCATCGGCGCCGCTTTCCGTTGTAAAGCACAAAATCAATTTCAGTATTATCCATGCGAAGTGCGTACTAAAGTGACAGAATTAAACACCAAAAATGAATAGTTTCCCGCTAGAACAATAGAACAAAACGTTATAAATAAAATCCGGCAGAGCAGCAAAATAACTCGCGTAATCGAGTGATTAAAATTAATTAAAGTTTTATACGGAAACAAATACGATAGAAGTGAGTGGTTAAAAAAAAGATCTACTTTATAAAAATTACATTAGTTGATGCGATAAATCCGACTGTCGAGTCAAGTATAAACGTTCTCGTGTCAGTATGAAGTAGTGAAACTATTGTCTCTGTTTCGTTGCTTCGTTTTTAGCGATGATTGGTACTTTACCGTGCTAGGGACAGAAACGAAAAAAAAATGTTTATCGTCCAGTCACAATCACACGAGGTATATTGTAAGCCAAATTTTGCTGTTCCTAAAATGGGTTATCGATTGCTCTCTCTCTCTCTCTCTCTCTCTCTCTCTTTGTCTGTCTGTCTCTCATCTTTGTCATCCTCTTTCTCTCTGTATCTTTGGTATTTTATCAAACCGCTGTGACTACGCTAAGGTTTAATTAATTTATAAAATTTAAGACATTTTTTTGGGATCAATGTAACGATGTGGTAGAGCATACAGAAACGAGAAAGAAAAATCTACTGCGTGTTTGCTAAATGTTTATAATTTTTTATTAACGTCTTCAAGACGAAGTGCTGAATAAATTTCCGATCTGTGTGAGATTTGTGGAAATTCTATTTTAAAATTGCATCATATCGCCATATTGATAATTTAGAGTCGACGAACATTGCATAAAACTTAAACAAAACTCATTATATCTGTAATCGAAAGAAGTAGAGCAACGAAAATAAATTTCATTGAAATTTTTACTGATTTATAGAAATTCCAGCTTTCCGTATCGACGGAGAATTAATCGAGAAATAAATTCAGTTTTCGATTAAGAATTATATATGTATGTAATTCATTTTCTAACCGACGAGCAATCCGAATGAGTGAAAAGTACATTATTATAAATTTGATCCTTCAATAATGCGACTATGTAAAAATTCTAGTGAGGCTTCTTAGGAGTGTTGGAGTCAAGCTGTTATATTACGATTTTCCAACACCGATGTTGAAAAAACTTCTAACATTTTTAGAAGTTGGAGATTTGTCAATAAAAATATTTTAACTACAAGAAAAATAGAGTCAATATTATTTCGCTTCAATAAATTTCATCTCGTTTTCCTAGAACCTTACACATTTCTGTGTGAAACTAGAACAGTCAAGCGAATATTGTCAATATTCATAAATTTCATAAATCTGACAATTAAGGTCTTTCGGTACAGTTATCATAAAACTCAAGAAATTAATACGTAAAAGAGATAGGGAATCGAAAAATGATGAGAATTGAATACAAAATGAAAACAATGTTCGTTATCATTAAATAAACGGATATAAATTCCCAAAAAA
>JAPYYX010002447.1:0-19338 GCA_030522605.1 Cremastinae sp. B BG-2022a | reverse complement strand
GTACAGTTTTGACTATAAAAAAAACTATAATTTCGGATATATTTTCAATTGCATTTTCAACACATATTTTCGACTATAGTTTTTTTCCGTATGGGTTATTAAGAATATAAAATTTACGAAAAATGCCCTCACCCTGAGTTTTGAAAAATCAAAACTGTTTTGATACAAAAAATCCCATAAAATAAAAAAACTTCACAATGAATATTCAAATAATCGTAAATTAAAAATCAAGACGAATCGTCGCAGTTTTGACTGTAAACTTCATTCATAAACAAATACACGTATAGCAGTAATTTGTTTCAAATATTTTATTTTTTATTTTAAATTTTTCATTATTTTAATTATACTCTAAATTAAATTATGAAGCTTAAAATTTTGAATTAAATTAAATTTCATTTATTTAAATTAAAATTATAAAGCTTAAAATTTTTAATTAAATTAAATTTTATTTATTTAAATTAAAATTATAAAGCTTAAGGTATTCCTAGCGCGAGGGGAGGTATCGAAATTTTGATCTCGTTTTTTCTCATATTCCAAGTAGACTGATCATTTAACTCCATTAGGAAAAGTCATTGCAAATCAATTAAAGAAAAACATACTCAAAACTCAAATCGATCCTACGTAAAGTTTATTTGTTATATAATAAACAAAATCATAAAAATTTTTGTCTTCAAATTTTTGTAAAAAACTGATTGAAGTTTCTTCGATGTTATATAAAAATGTGTGCAAAATTTCAATAGGCTTCACCGACCGAAAAATCGAGATACACTCGTCGTTAATATCGTGATATTTAACACGGGCTCTTATGGGAGGTTGCGAAAAATGAAGATTTTCAACAATAAATATCTTGATTTTTCAGTCGGTAACAGCCCCTCAAATTTTACACAGTTGTACACATGACATCGAAGGATGTTTCTGAAAATTTTCGGTGAAATCCGAATATAATTATTTCATGCAAGGAATACCTTAAAAAAGATTTATTTTCAAATTTTTCCATTGACGAATTTAAATGGCCGAAAGTGTTTTCGCGCTCCAAAGAAAGCAGAATGAACATTTCGAGAACAACAATTACTAAACATATGAATGATTCACAAATTGAGTGAAATGTGTTTATCGTTTGCAGGGTTTTTTCGTGGATGCGAATGAGGCGTGACGTCAGCTGGTCGAAAATCATTCGAGTATAAAAATCGTGGCGAGTCCGTTCGCGATGATACAAGCGGAAGAGTATTCCTCCACGTGTCGCATAAAGAGAATACGGAACGAGCGTTTGTTTCTCGTCTAAATAAATACGTAAATACAGCTCAACTGGGGAACGGCCATTCGAGAATTTATTGGAAAGTGGAACACGGATTAGCGTAATCAGCCACGCTGTCGTGCATTGGTAAGATACTAATTTCTTCTTTCTCTTTCTCTTCCATTATATTACAATTTCTCTCTCGCTCTCTCCTCTCAATTTGCGCTTATTTAATTTTCTCTGCTTTCGTATTATTCAACTTTTTCCATAATTTCATGAAATCTTGTATTCTGAATTTTTATAACTTACGAGCCGCGATTGTGCGAGTTGTGTTTCACTTTTTATTTCCTCGTTCGTAGTCCCGGATATATGAAGCATTTATGATTTCATAAACTCATCCTGCATATTTTACCCAATATAAATGTTTTTGAACTCTAAGGTACTTGACCCCGGTATATGCATAATAAATATCGTACATATCCATTTGTCTCTTATGTAACCTGTGACATATCACATTTATCAATCTCTTATGTAACCTGTAACACATTCACGTTTATACATCGATTTTTTATAGACATGTATATCTATTTATCATCAGATTATGGGATTATTCGCCATGTTTTATGTCACTGTCAAATTTGATGGTAACTTCGTATCGATTGCTCTTTACGTGCTAAACTTTCATTAGTTCAATTACTGCATTAATAAAATATAATATCAACTTATTTTTATATAAAGTTAGATTTCAACACTTTCAATTTAGCTTGAAGTTTCAGTGGATAATTTAATTATCAATTATTTATTATTTAAATTATTATTAAAATGTATGCACGTTTGTATTTCCTTTTTCTGAAACTAAATTAAATTTTCTATGTATTTGGATACTATTTAGTATCATTATTATGATGGTAATTGTAATTGTAATTAATTGTAATATTATTGAAAATTTATTTATTGTATTTTTCATTATTTCTAGAATTGTAAATTTTGATTGATATCCAATGCACTGGATCAATGAAATGTTCTATGTATTTGAATACTCTTTAGTATCATTATTATGATGGTAATTATAATTATAATTGCAATATTATTTATAATTTATTCATTACATTTTCCGTTACTTCTAGAATTGTAAATGTCAATTGATATCCAATGGATCTCATATTTAGTCCACAACTAGAAGTTCCTTCTCGTGGCATAATAAACAAAGGTTTTCAGTCGGTCAGTCTGCCAGACGGTCAGACAGAACCAGCGAGTCCTTTCTGCCTTGACGTAATTCCATTGAAATTTTGTAACGTCCAGGACAAAGGAATTTTCTTCCGGTTCCTTTTTTATCCTCGATGTGCAAACTTTGAGAAAAGCGGAACTTCACGTGTACCGTAGCACAATATGATATACTGATAGACACGAGGAATCAAGGTTTTCCGGGTTCAAACACGTGGACTTCGTCTTTCCTACTGACACTCATTTTCGTCTGTCATTATTTTTATACACAGTCCATATTTTCGTTACTTCACACCACATCATCGGCGAAAACGCGTGTATAATTTTGTCAACGTCGTTGCGAAGAGAGCCAAAATCGAGGGAAATAGAATTAGAGGGCTGAAGAACTTCGGTCGATGGCCCACGTGCGATAGGAAAAAAAAATTTTTACATAAGGGTGTATTAATTTGAATGAGTCTGTATAATGAAACAAAAATTATACTCGTGCAAATAAATGCAATTGCTGCTACTAGAATGATATGCGAGAGGAAACAAAAACATGCACAAAACGAAAAATACTTCCTCAATTGACGTTATTGCAATTGCACTTTCTTATCATATTAAACGCATACGCGTTAAAGTTTTATCTCCAGCTGTAATATGTAAACCGCTCTGCGAATTATTGTCGACTCTATAATTGAATTTTTTCGTAATCAATCAACGATTGTTTTCTCTCACTCGACAAAAAGCTTCATCTTGCAAAATTAATCTCGCGTTCTTGCAAGAACGTAAAAATGTTTTTTCTCAAAATGAAAAAAGTGTTAAAAATATCCTCAAAAAAAGAAAAAAAAATATTGACCTTCGGAGACGTCGATTTCTTTTCCATGGAAATATACGACTTTTTATCGTGGAAATTTATGAAAACTTTTCCTCCGCTCCGGAGTGTTTGCTCTCGGAGTATGGATTGATCCTAATTCCCTCTTACTGGAACTGTGGCGAGTCGTTGAAACTCGATATTCTTCTTGAGCGGAAAAGGAATAAAACGAAATTACGCGAATGTGAGAAGGGTGTCAGGCTCTCGGCGATAATAAACGTTCGGATTAATTTGCGCTCCTTCACTCTCTCTCTCTCTTTTTCTTCGACAATGAATAAAAGCACTTATAATCGTGCGTGGGCGTATGAACTTTGGATTATGAAGAACAGTTGACCATCTTTTCCCTCGAACGTTATCATATCTCCAGAAGAATTTTTTCCATTCAATAAATAATTAGAAATTACATTTTTTATCCGTACATTCCAAAGTACTCCGTCCATGCGCGTTCGCTTATATTTTTTTTTTTTTCATTCGCGCTGTAAAATGTTTCTCGGTAATTCTCGACAATTTTCATTTCTAACTGTATTCATGAATACTATAGTAATTGCGTAATAAATATTAAATGGGCTCTGATTCGATTCGGCTCGTTTTCTCGTGGATTCTCTCCACTTTCCTCCCTCACCTGTTTCTCATTTTCTATCTCGCGCTCTCGCACGCATAAAACATGTCTCCCGGTTCATCCTCTAAATATTTTCCACGTGCAGAAAACTATTACATTTTCCGTCTCGTGCTTCGTCTATCTCTCGCTCTCTCTCTCTCTGTCGTTAATTCATCATTTTTGCTCTATCTCTTCCCAGACGGAATCAACTCTTCTATTTCCGTGTTTTATTCCTTCAATCTGTGTTACTCGGTCGTCTCTTTCTTCCATACGCACGTGTAACGCATTAAATCTTTTTTTATTTCGAACTTTTTTCAATGCGAGGAGAAAACTTTTCACGTTGATTCATTTTTTATTGATTTTTTATTAAACCATAAATTAAAAAAAAAAAAATTTCGTTTTTTGATTCTCTTTTTTTCATAAATTTTCGAAATCCGATTGATGAATGCAATTTTTGAGTAAAATATGAAACAGTGTTGGGTGTGAATAATGTCTTGGCCTCGGGATATATTAATTCTTTGTGTTGACAAGGAGTCGTTTCTCTTTGCTCTAAAAAGTTCTCTAACTCAAAGTTATTATTGGATCATACGGAGCACGAGTTGGCTCGGATCTTTCACTTTTCATTTTCTCAAGTAATTCACCTCTTTTATCAGTCTTTCTCGGTTTTGGTTGACTCGAATTTTTCACGACTAAGATCCGTACTAACGATACTCTGGACATTTTTTATTCAGCGATTCCACATTCGTAATTGTTTGGAAAATTGATTTCCTATACATGTCACAGTTTGCACGTGCCACAATTCGTACTACCTCAATTTTACCATCCACCGGACCTTACGCCGCATTCCATCCATCGTCGTCGATTGGTGTCACGCGCCGAATATTTTTAATGACGCCGAATTAAGTTTGCTGATGACTAATTAAAAAGAACGAATTCGCAAATAACTAATCGATTATTGATCGTTAGTATCCAAGTCTTGAATTTTTCCATCAGTTTTATTAGATTTCACTTGTTTACTTTAACATTGAAGTATGTACATACAATCGATAGTTGGATGTAATGACATTAGAGGGAGGAACCGCGTTGGTTGCTTTGAAGTATCTAGAATCAATGGATCCTTTGTGTTGGCTAGCTTTTGATCGAGGTCATTAGAAATCATGCCCCAAGCCTGGAATTTTCGGCTTTACTGTGCAGGTATTCGTTATCTTCACATTGGTCAAACTATTGATCTTGGGAGATGCACATTTCTCTGTTAGAGAGTCTACGTCCTAATCACAGGATGCCTGCACAGAACATGGAAACTATCCATTTCTTTTCCTCACATTGATGGCTGATATTCATTTCAGTCAGCTATGATTCGAGACCGAATAGATCAAATTTGAGGATACATTTAAAAGGGTAGATCAAAGTACTTGATAAAAGGTTACTGTAATTGAACATGTCCCAATAGTTGAGGAACATTACTTCATGTGATCATATAATCATCAAAATACTATATTTTTAAATCGAATTAAAGTCAGCATCCAAATAATGAAAATCAAAAGTTGATAGTACTTGATAAAAATTTGAGTTTCTATAATTGAACATGTCCCAATAGTTGAAGAACATTATTTCATTTGATTATAAAATCATCAAAATACTATCTTTCAAAACGAATTAAAGTTAGCATCCAAATAATGAAAATCAAAAGTTGATAGTACTTGATAAAAATTTAAGTTTCTATAATTGAACATGCCCCAATAGTTGTAGAACATTATTTCATTTGATTATAAAATCATCAAAATACTATCTTTTCAAATCGAATTAAAGTCAACATCGAATTAAAGTCAGCATCCAAATAATGAAAATCAAAAGTTGATAGTACTTGATAAAAATTTAAGTTTCTATAATTGAACATGTCCCAATAGTTGAAGAACATTACTTCATTTGATCATATAATCATCAAAATACTATCTTTTTAAATCGAATTAAAGTCAACATCCAAATGATGAAAATCAAAAGTTGATAGTATTGATAAAAATTTAAGTTTATGTGATTGAACATGTCCCAATAGTTGAAAACATTAATGCGTTTAATTGTATTACCATCAAAGTACTATCTTTTTGAATTCTATCAAAACATCTAGACAATGAAAAATGAAAAATTGATAACGTGCTACGAACTGTTTTAGTAGATACGAGAATTTTTAAAAAACATGTTTTCAATCATTATTCACTATCATTGGGGAACATTCAACTACGCTGATCTGTTTACAACTAAATATAACAATTTCCTAGTTACATTTGATATGTACTCATCTTTGTCATTATTGGTTACGAGTTTTATCTGGATCAGGAGATTTCCTTATCCTTATCTATCCTCATTGAGAAGCAAGTTCTATGGGTGAAGCTTCCTCCGATAGATTTTCCAGTCGAGTTAGCGATAAAAATACGCTTTTCCGGCGCTCTCTCTCGTCGTAGATACATAACCATGCATTTCCTTGCAACTGTGAGCATGTTCATAGTCAAAAGTGAATATCTATGTATACTTAATACATATTCGTCATGGTTATAATACAGAGTAAGGCAGGATACTTCCTCAATTACGTTTTTAACGGGTAATTGCAAATGAACGCGTGTACATGAAAGTGGAATTAGGAGGAAGGGATCAAGGGGAGGGAATCAGAAGTGGAGTCATGCCACAAAACGGATCACCGCAAATGTCTTCCTTGTATTTTCACGGTGAAAGCGTGTCCGCCTTCGGTTATACATAAACCAACGCGTGGCCACTTTTATTACTCGCCAACTCGCTAACGCGCGTTACCAGCTGTACGCGGAGAAATGAACATTTCTTCCCATTTTATTACTAACTTTTTTTTATTTTTCATTCATGAAACATTCAATTTTTTGAACCAAGTCGTTGAACTACGGATTCATCAGATCTTACTCCTTGAGTCTTGTATTTAAATCTGATTTAATTTTACAATAAATTTATCAATTATGAGTTTTATATTAAAATAATATTATTGACTATTCTTTTGGGATTAATCACCATCAAAATTTTTATCCCTCGAAATTTCTTTTCGTCTGAAAATAAGTTACAAATCTACTTAAAATTCATGCACTTATCGCTTGTTTCAAAGCTTTCCTCGTACGGAGCTTTCGACTCCAGCGAGAATATTTTTCATACTTGGAGTATAATAAATTAACCTCTCGCTCGTCCTTTTACACCACTCACTTAAAAAACGCGCCATTTCAATGTCATCGTGCGTGACGCAAACTGGCCTCGGAGAGAAAAAAAAACGAATTTGAAACGCATAGCGGAAATCTTTCCGGGATTCCCATCAAACGGTACAAACAAAAACACGCATTTCGCGGTATATAACGCGCGCTCCAGGGACATTTTCGAAGCGAGAAAAAAAAATATTGAATGACAAGAGGGGCGTTATTCGAGAAAAATGTGCCGTTCGTCAAACGCCGAAGCTCACTGCCTCGTCACTGAAATCACGTGAGAAGCTCGCACAGTTTCGTGTTTAATTAACACGCGCTCGCTCTCCGTAGACGAGCGATTCTTCGGGTTTGAAGTTCATTCGTGACTAATAACGATCGTTAGACACTTTTTTTCTTCTTCTTTTTTTTCTCTCTCTCGTCGAAAGTTTTTTTCCACCGCAAAAAGTGGAGCCGGAACGACGAGTTTTTTTTATCCTATTCTTTTTTTATTTCTTTCCTCGTTTATCTCGGTTTCGATTATTATTCATACCGGGAATCACTCGTGTGCGTGCACTTTTTCATTAACATTCCAATTGAATCGAGTCCGGAAAAATTCATTTTGCGGGCTACGCATTCTCGGGAATGAAAAGTCTCGAGTACGCAAATACCGCGTTCACGATGACGCTCTTGGCCGCAATTTTCTTTTTTATCCTCTTTCCTCCTTTTACTCGTGGCTAAAAGCCTTTTAACCCTCTCAGCCCGGTAAGAGGCGAAAGTCGAGACACGCCTGCGCCTTTCGTATAATTTTTTATCCTTCCTAATTGAAAGATTCTATGCAGCGGAGTTAAAAAAGAAAAATTTAATAATGACGACGGCCCGCTGATGAAATTACGAAAGTGAGAAAAATGAAAATTGATTCATTACAAGCATAATCGATTAATTAGAGTTTGGCTTTTACTGCACTTTCTAATGTGGTTTTTTTGTTTATTATTTTATTACTGATCTTTAGATTCAAGTTTCTCCAAACTTTTCACAGCATGCTGTATTTTTTTTTTCATATCTATAATATTCACGAAAATTTCATTTATCCGAATTTTCTTCTAGACGCAACGCGTGGGATTTTTGTCTGACTTCGAAGAATTGATTCTTTGCCAAAATAACGACGAAATCGCGTGCGAAATATTTACTCGCTTAACTCTCTCTCTCTCTCTCGTTATTCCTTTACGATAAATTGGACAAATTTTCATACATGTCTAAACTAATAGCTTTCGTCATTCCACTTCACGGAATTCTTACCTATATTTTCTCGATTCTTGACATCCTCGTTAAACGACCGAATACTCTGTACATACAAATTAGAAATTTTTGCGAATATTTTTGCAAATTTTTTTTTTTTTCGAAGGAATACTGATGAATTTTTTTTTAAACCGACAATATCTTAGATGGTAAAAGGAGTCTGATGAAAATCGTGTGCGTCGTGAATACCAGTGTGGGAAAAAAAAAATTATGTTTACAAAATATTTTTCATAAGGTTGAGGAAAAAAGACATTTCTCTTTTTCCTTCTCGTGTCATTCGTAGTTTTTCAAACACGTCCCCGGTGTGGATGGAATATATTTTTCATGCAGGGTCGTACGTGTCCGCGATCTTTCTTCGCAAGCTGCGGATCCGCGTGGGAAGTCGCATGAGCTTTTTGTCTCTCCGATTAATTCTTGGTACACACGCGTTTCGCAGACTCCCTGTCTTATTAATGAAAAAGCTTTCGGAAATACCGACGTTATACCCTTTTTCTATTAAAAAAAAAAACGTCGTAAAAACATTTTTTTTCAAATGCCAAAAAATGCGATGAAAATATTTTCCTCGTGTCTGCAACAATTTAAAATTTTTACATCCAGATCTCCCTGGCTCGTTTTTTGTACATGGGTTTCGCAGTCTCTCCCTCTCTCGTTTTTATGAAAAAGCCTTTTTTACTAAAAAAATAAAACGTGATTTTTTTTCAAATCTCAAAAAATGTAATGAAAATATTTTTCTCGTGTCTGCAACAAATTTGAATTTTTATATCCATATCTCCCTGATTAATTCCTGCTAAACGCGTTTTGCAATCCCCACCTGTCATTTACAGAAAAGCCTTCGGAAAAACGTTATCTTTTTTTACCAAAAACGGTCAAAAATATTTTTTTAAATCCAGAAGGTGCAACAATAAAATAAAAAATAAGTTTATCCTGGTGCGTGTGACGCGAAGAGGATGTATAATATAATGACATGACTTTTTTTCGCTTCTGTTCTTCTTTTTTAATGAATTTTCAATTACATACGTCATCGACTATGTTACATATTACTACAGGTGGTCGAGAAAATCGTAACTTAAACAAAATTACAGACGAGGGATTACGCATTTTATTTTGCTGGATGTGGAGCTTTGGTGATAAATGCATCTGCATTTGTGTATGGAGTGAATTCAATGATCGAACAATCGGTACGCGTCATTTCAACTGTCACTCCTCTTTTTTCAAATACTGACAATTCTGTTTTCATAGAAATAAAATATAAAAGAAAAATCAATTCAACTCAAAAAAAAAATTGTAAACAAACGTGACGTAATTATTTTTTTTTCAATTGAAAATCAATTTCTACGTTTTTTTAAAAACTCGTGATACATTTTTAATTTGACAATTTAAAAAAAAGGTTTATATATTCAGAAATACGAGCAGTTTTTTCCTGTGAGCATTTTAAATTAGAAGGAAAAAAAATGTTTTTTGACAATGTAGTCTGGCAAGAGTCTGTTAATGTCGAAAGTTAATGTCCGAAGAGTGCAAATGTCTGAAATGCGTGCGAAGAGGTGAGCTTCGGGGAGAAAGATTGATGCGAACGGGTCGGCCGGATATTCGTGCGTGTAACGTTGCTCCAAATTTGCATGTACGTTTTTTTTTTATTTTATACGATTTTTTGTTTCGCCTATTTTTAACTCCTGAAAGCCCCGAGAGCAACAAAAAGTGAGGGAGTGCGCGCAAATTTAGAGATTTTGCGCGTGTAGACAAACACTCGATGATTGGCCACATCCCGTGGACCTTTGCGTCTGGCAAACTCGTCATCGTACCAGCATCGATCTTCCTCTTGGGATCAATCTGTCAGTCTTCATTTCACGATCATTTCGTCACAGCTTTTGTCAATTTTTTTTTTTTAATTTTGACATTCATCGAGATTTCATGAAATAAATGAAAATTTACAAATAAATTCTTTTTTTTAATTATCGTCCCCATCAATGAAAAATATCTCATTCATTTATCAGTAAAAAGCACGTTTACGATGGGAAAAGCAAAAGATAATTCGAAATTTTTGTGCAATTGTTTGCCTGTGAATAACGCTTCGGACTCCGATTCATCAGCGGCATTTTTTATCGTGATCAATGTTTTGCAATACGTGCCGCACGATTACGTGAGATTTTTTTTTTCTTCGTATAATACACTTTCATTCTTTCGGGATTCGTACTGAAAAATAAAAGCGTGCCGGAGACGAATCGACAAACAATATTTTCGCCTGGATAACACACGAGATATGTTTGCGAGAAAATAAAAGTTTCGTTTGATGAGAGCGTGAGAGAAATAACGTTTCGATGCCACGCGATCCTCCGAAACGTATATCTAAATCCACGTCTCACCAATAAAATTATTTTTCAATAATTTTATTTGTTATTTATTATCGAAGTCGTCAGCATCGCAGCTGATATTCACCTGTGAATGAAAAATTTGCCGCATCGAAATTTTTTACTTAATTTTAATTTCTAAACAAAAAAAAAATTTTTTTTACGACTCGCTAACTTTTTTATCACGAAAAACTTTATTCGAATTATTTAACTTCACCCAAATGCAGAATTTCACATAAAATATGAATGTCCCATTATCGCTGAGATTTTTCAGTCGTGTTGAAATTTTTTTTTTTTATCGCCAAGTCATAACTGAGAAAAATGTTTCTCAAGGAAAAATTTTGTGTCTCCTTCGCTGGAACTTTCACGTAAATGGGTGTATTTATGTGTGCACTCTCGGTATGAATTTACATTTATTCGTGTGTTGTTTATTGCCCACGCATCCGGTAAATGCTTGTGCATATCGACGCGCCTTATTAGAGGTGACAGCGCCGTGATGTCTAACGTGATCACCTGTCTATTGCATGTATCAATTATACGAGCCGTATATTTTACCGTATGAGCGCAAAGACCTTGAATCGATATAACACACATTTATTAGGCATTCCACGCCAACTCGATTCACCATTTTTTTTCATCGTCTCACATTTGGCCTACTATTTTTCACCATACTCCATTCAACGTTCAAAATCAGCAACGGAATATCATGTTTATTGCTGATTTTTATCTACCATGGTTGTTATTGCACTAATTATTTTATATTTTATTTATACTTGATATTTTTATTTATTTATAGTATATTAAAATTTTATTACTCATTTTATTAGGTTTCATAAATAAATATGTAAGTTATAAATTTTTTTAATGTTTCTCATGAGCTTAAAAATCGTGATGACAAAAATCAATTAATTCAAAAATATTTGTTCTAGTTGAAGAATTTTCTAAGAAAATTTTATTAATTTCCACGAGTTTTTGGATAAATACAGTTTGAGTCATTCATCATTTACGTATGTCATTGATATTACATTAGTTATTTAATATTTTATTTATATTCCATATTTCAATTTTTATTATTATTTTTATAAATAATTACATGATAAATTTTTTTATTACTGCTCACGAGTTTACGAATCTTGATTTTGTGTAAAAAATCGTGTAATTCAAAAACATTTACTTTGTAGTTAAATGACTTTAAAAAACTGTTTTGCAAATCTAAATCAAGAAATTTACGTAGAAAAGTTTCTTTTTCACGAGAGAGTTTAAATACATTCTTGACAGCTGAAATATTCATTTACGAGAGACGAATCTATTAAAATTTCGATCCACCGCGAATTACGAGAATCGTTGGTGACTTTTACACGCCGAACAGTCAAAACGAACGGTGATTAGATTTACACATTGACAATTTTTTTTATCTCTGGACAGCTTTTGTCCTCTTTTTTTTCGCCTCGACCCGAGAGCTGAAATCCGCGTGTCGGAACTTGAAAAAAAAAGTCTCTCCGTAAAATACGTTTTATTTTCTCACTCCCACAATTCTGACTAATGGAAGATTACAAGAGGAAATCCATCATTTCGGTCTTGAAAGTTACAAAAATTTTTAGGCAAGTAGGCGTCAAATCTCACTCATTTCTTATTTTTCAATTTTTTTTTAACCAATATCAATATTTGTCATATCTCAACATCTTCCGAGGATCACATCAGACCTTCGATTTTCAGTTTATTTTCTATCACCGATCAGTACCATGCCGGATACACTCGGAGCTGGTCCATGAAGAAAGAAAAGAAAATAGAAATTTCAATACGAAAATGTCCTCGATGGGACTCCCACACCGATTCGCGTGTTAAAATTCCAAAGCGAAAATTATATTTCTTCTCTTATGCGGAGAGGGGAAAAAAAAGAATGAGAGAGAAATCACGGAGGAAAAAAGAGAGACGGGAGAGGAAGAAACAGAAACGGATCTTGACTACGCGTCATAGCCAAGTGGGCTAAACGAGAAAACGGGGGCGAAACGCCGTCGTCCCACGGGACGATTTCCGGTTGTGTTAAAAAGAACAGACAGCCGCTGTATTTTATTTTGCTAGCTCGTCAACGAGCTCGAGTCTCACGGTGCGCGCAGGTGCCTCATTGTACATTTTGACAAAAGTCACCTGTTGTACAGAGAAATACCATTGACCGAGTCATTCATGAACGTCACCGTCGACGTTTTTTTTTTAACAAAAACAAAAAAAAATCATTCTTGGGCTTTTGGCAAAAGTCACTCTGACATCATTGAATTTAACATTTTTTTTAGTTCGTAAAAAAAATTCTTTTTCTCTCTAATTATTATTCAAGTTTGGTGAATATAATTTTATATTGATTGTATATTTTAATAAATAATTTTGGGATTATTCAGATTTTTGTTCTCATGTTCGATTTTTTAAAATTTTTTTCAGGACTGTCCCAACATTTATGAATGGATGGAGGGACGACGGAGAGTTTGGGAGATGGACGAGGAACGGACGAGAATCTGGGAAGTTTGGAAGGCTGGTGGAACGTTTCGGGAATCGTTTTATGGAGTTTCGTGCTCTTCGGCGCGTTCGTCCTCAACGCGACGCTCTTGCTGGCTTTCCTCAAGAGACCAGGACTCAGAACGATTTCAAACAGGTTTGTTGCTTTTTTTTTTCCTCGCTCGCGTCAATGTTTTTCCTTAAATCATTATTTAATTATCTTGTATCAATTATCAACAACGACGCGTGCATGCAACGTACAATATATTCTCGTCAATATGAATTTCAATTGCTCCAGAGAGATCGAAGAATTTTCTTGCCGGACTTTTCATAATTCGCGCGAGCGCTAAAATCTGAATATCGTCAGACATAAGTAATTTGTGGTTCATTTCTTATTCATTTTTTTTTATTGTTCTCAATTTCCTTGGAAATCGATTTTCTCATTAGAACTGTCCCACTTTTCGCTATCCTCGACATCGCGCGCGATGTCGATGCTCGGGCAAAACGGTTTCTTCAATTTTGCACAGTTATGTGATTCTTTTTTTTTCCTCGTTCCGATGAAAGAAACTGCACGGTTAATTAGCATTTGAACCCGGAAAAATGATAGACCGCAACGATTTCACACTTGACTCGGTTCGAATATCGATTGTCCTCATTTTTATCAATTCTGATTTATTAAATTCTATTCGAGCTCATTTGAATTCCTTTCTTTAATATTTATATGAAATAAAAAATTTCATAAATTTTATAAATATGAGAATTTAACGGATGAAAAGAAATTAGCGAAAAAATATGATATTTAAAAATTCTATAAAAAATAAACGAATGGAAAAAAGCCGAGCGTATAAACAAACTTCAGACGGCCTTGCCGAGTTTCGAGCGTTTCGGACATTCTCACTTTTCTCGTTTCCACTTATAACGCATAAACGCACGAAAGCGTACGTAACTTTTGCTACCGAGCAGGCCCACCAGTGATCCTCTGACCTATTCTGTCGGAATAACTGTGTCCCACATACGATGAGATTTCTCCATGAATATTTTCATGGGAATTCCCCCGATCGAAAAAATAATAATACGATAGACGAAAACGAGAAATTCTTTTGTTAAAATTTTGTTTAAATTTTCGTAAAATCGAGACGAGAGAAGATTTTTCGCGAAACGTCCAAAACCTGTTGAAGGAATCACGAAGACCGATCGTGACTCCGGTTGTTTCCTTCCAACTCCGAAGATTCTTTTCAATGAATAAAAAATGCGTACTGCTCATTAAATATGACAAACGTTTGATTAAGCAGTATCGCGACTCGTCTAGCTCATGCGTTATCCGAGCGACGTGCATTTTCAACGCTGAAAAAAATAAAAAATAAAAAAAAGGAACAGTGAAAAAAAAGTTCGCGAACGCGCAAAACACTGAGGATCGAGGTTGACCCGACGCTTATCCGACGGATATCTGTATTAATTATTTATAACCATTATGACATTAGATATTTTTGCAATTCCTCTGCGCTTCGAGCAAGCGAAAAGTGTCAAAGACTTTTTTTTTTCGTCTGAGGAAAAAAATTATTCCATCGGTTGTGTACTGGCAAAAATTTGAATAATTTTTTTTTTAACAATTGTTTTATCATTCGATATTTTTTATTGATTTTAAATTTCTAAAGATGATAAAAATGTTTTTTTTTTTCAATGTCAAGGTAAGAAACGCTTTATTTGGAACGGGGTTTTGTCCTTCGCTTCGCGTGACGAAATTTTTGTTTTTTCATTCACGTTTGTTTATTCAATTTTTTTTTGTTTATTCAAATGACATTGAGCTCGACGGAACGAAAGTTTTGATTCAAAACGAGAAAATTTCACTTCTCTTTGCAAAACGGAGCCACGCAAGAAGTTTTTCGCGTGAAAAATTGAGGGATGGGCCAGAGCACTCGAAACGTTGATTTTTCTTGTGCCAAAATAATTTACGTACTTCCGTTTTTGTGAGATCGCACGAGTTTCGCGCGTGTAGCGAAAAATAAGAGGAGAAAGAGAAGTCGCGCGTGTTACGTTTCGAGCGTCTGAGAATTTTTTTTTTTTGAAATTTGCGCCCTCGCTCGCTCCGGACAGCTTTTAAATGGATTGCGAACCGCACATTTTTCGAGCCAAGAACAACAATCGAAAATTAATTCAATCGTCGAATTCTCAAGTAAAATAAATGCAGCGATGCAATAATCGTGAAAAGTTGACGAAAAATATTTCATGGTCTCATAAAATTTCAATCTAAAACTGCCATAAACATTTTCTCATAAAAATGAAAAAAAAGTGAATATCATTAAAAATGTCAATTTATGTAAATTTTCAAAAAAATTTGATTCAAGAGACAATTTTTTACGTAAAAAAAAAAGAAAAAACGGTGTATGATTTATCTCTATGGGAATATCGAAATATATAAAATTATTTCAAATATCTTCACATCATTCAATATTTTACCTCTCAAAAATTTAATACCTCGAGACGAGAGATCCCTGATGGAAATACATTTGTCAGATTTCAACAGATATTGTAATAATCTCTCAAAAAATTTCAAAAAACGAGTTTGTGTGCTTGTTCCAATTGCCGATCATAAATATCTAATTTCTGATAAAATTTCACCGAATTTGACATTTTTTGTCATAGAGGAACTAAAAAATAAAAAAATAAAAATCAAAGGAAAATTAAAAAACTAAATTAGTTCCTTCATGACAAAAAATGTCAAATTCGGTAAAATATTATCAGAATTTAGATATTTATGATCGGCAATTGGAACGAGCACACAAAATATATTGAATTCTGGTGAAATATGTGAAAATTCTCATGTTTTGTAATTTTTTGAGAGATTATTACAAATCTGTTAAAATCTGACAAATTTATTTCCATCAGGGATGCTTTGAAAACGTGCAATCGACAAATAATTATCATTTCGGTACGGAAAGCAAGATGCCAGAAAAGGGTAAAACGTAACGCGATCTGTCATAACAAAAATATGCATAGTGTATGCAACGAGCGCTCTGAAACACGAGACTCGGTGCAATATTATACTTTTTAACATATCGATGCAATATATTGTGTTATTTATATTGATTAAAAACGATCAATACCGTATCGTTAAAAAAATCGAAACGTATCATTGTACGATTATGTAAAATTGTAAATGATACACTCGCACATTGTCGGGGCATAGTTTTTGTGATAACGAGATTTGAATATTCGCGATCAGATAACGCAATGTAAAAAAAACGAGAAACTATTTTAACTTTTATTTTAGAAATTTCTCAACTCTATTTACGTTATTTTATTTATTCTAATTTATTGCACTATGTAAATCTATAATTTACACTGTCAATTTCTACAATTTATCAATTCGAAACTTCTTTCAAACTGTTCTTTAAAAAAACGCGGAGATCCTCGTTACATCTTATCGATAAATTTCCTTTTTATTTAGGATAAAAAATTGTTTACTGCCTGACTTAATTGGATATTAATTGGAGAGTTGAAGTTTATCGTACTATAATTATAACTCCAACGTAAATGAGTCACTGCATTTTGTTATGCACATGATTATGGTATTCTCCTTTTAAATTTGTATCGCTCGTAGTTGCACTTTGCTGTCTAGACTCTTTCTCCGATTCAGGCTCTCTCGGAGTTATAGCGACAAAATTCGCGATGACGAATCTGTACTTTGCGCGATGAAGAATCAAGAAAAATTCGAATTGTTGGGAGATTGGTGTCATTGTTTTATGTAAGATTTTTAATATCAATTAGTTAAAAAAAATATAATGAACTAACGAATAAGGAAAATCATCTTAAGGACGACTGGACGAAACGGGTAAAATTCTTCGCAAAAAAAAAACACCGATGCGTGTTTGAAAAAAAGCACTCAATAAAGTTTCGCAATTTTAAGAGACAATAAAGGGGAAAATGAGAGACAAAAGAGCAACAAAAGATTGTGAAATTTAGACGTGCCTACTCTCGGACGTCACGGAATCGTCGATAAAATGACACGAGCGTAAAAAAAAATCGGAAAAAAAGAAGGAATTGAAATTCATAACTTCGATAAGGGAGTTTATCGGTCAGACGAGAGGAAAAAACCGAAGCGGTCGTAAAATTCCAAAAGCCTTGTACGATCTCGTAAACTCTTCGCAATAGGAATTTTCAACGCGGCTCGGAGCTTCGTGCGTCTGTACTTGGCTAATCTTTCTATAAACATTTGTGCGTGGAGCGAGAAAAAAAAATTATGCAACGTTCGCGCTGTGCAGAGGAAATCCGCAAGAAATTCGCGAACAGACTCACGCGCGTCCGAAATAAATTTTTTTTCTTCCCGTTCATTCCTCGGCAGAAAAGGAAATGAGACCTTGACATTCGCTTCTCGGCTTCGTCTTCCGTTTCTCAAAGAATTTTTCTCGTTCTCGCGTTACGTATTCCCCGTTGCGATTACGTTTGAAAAAATCTCAGCCAGACGTCTCGATCGTTAATTTGACGAATTTATGATCGGGGATCGAGGATATCGCGTGCTCGGACGCATCATCCCCCGGCACACTCTCTCTGATGCTTTTTCCCTACGACGTTATTTCACGAGAGAAAGCAAAGACGGAAAAAGATATACGTGAGGGAAAGCAATAAAATGAATTTGTTATTAACTTCGGGGACTATGCAATTCCGAGCTAAACTCGGTCTCCTATTCAACTTCTGCACGGATAGGCACAAATCCGGAAAATAAACGGAGTTGCCATCCAAATCGATTCCCATCGACCTCACGACCCAGATTGACAGAAAATTAATTTCCAAAGTCCGTGAACTTTTATCGAAAAAATATTTAATCGTAAATTTCGAAAACGATTTTTGCATCTCCGAATTGTGTAAATATTTTGGAATCTCACTTATTCGACACTCTCCATTGCGAAAGTCAACTCGAGGGTCATCTCAACGATACTGATAAAGACGAAAATATTTATCATCGATTTTTTTTCCAACGAGCGGACCCCCATGAATGTTTTTTTGTTATTCCGTACTGATATCGAGGGTGACGCGAAAAACAATAAGTGCGAAATGATTATGCGAAAATAAATGAAAAATGTTTCCGAGCGTGTTTACGTTTTCCGTGTGATCGAAAAATTCCACAGATCTCTGCGGACTGCATTGACGTCAAAAAAAAAGAGCTTTAAATTTTGTTAAGTCGTTCAAGATGTTTTATCCTCCATCGTTTTTCTGTCTTCGACTCGCGTTATTATTTCGACTCGCACATATCACGGTGCAAAAAGAGATTTGTGTCAAATTTAACGCGTTTTTAGAAGTCCTTCGTTTTCTATAATCACGTTATGTGTGTTTTGTGCAAGGTCGGACTGTGGCTAAACAAAGAGTCACAAGTACGTTCTCTCTTCGCTATTATCCGGTGCTAAAGTTAGACGTTATGGAAACATCAAACGAAACCGAGAAAAGGATCTCGTTGACGAGATTTTCCGTTTTGAAATCCGTGAATTACTAATTGCAATGAAATATTTATGACTTTCTAAGAACCGAATAATAAAATCAAAATTGTTACTCTTTTAAGGTGTGTGAACACGGTCCGAGAACTGTGTCCGAGTTCTAGCGAGAAAATTTTTCGATCTTCAAATTCCGATAATTCGTTCAGTAAAATTACAAAAAAATCACATAAAACAACATTTTTGAACTTCATTGATAAATTTTCCGTGATTTCCCGGCAGGAATTGGAGAATATCTCAATCGAAAAATTTTGTTATCGAAACTCGGACATATTAATAACCAGAAACTCGAATCGTGTTCACACACCTTTAAGGGGTTACATCTATAGTCATCGACCGAAAAAAAGCTCGTTTTTTTGAATTTTTTTTTTGGAAAACGATTGCAGTTTTCAAACCGTTTCTTTTTCCATAGTGAAGGGTATATTGTTAACTATGTTTCATAATTTTTTTAGTGTAAAATAATCACAAATGGAGCAGATATAATACATTTTACGGATCGCTGTCCAGAAAAAGACCTTCCACGGTGATCACTATAACTTCTACACCGATCATCAGAAATAAAAAACCAAATAGATTCAGTTTTTGTATTGTATTATCTAGTCTTTGATCGAAGGATTTGATAAAATA
>JAPYYX010002446.1:0-21544 GCA_030522605.1 Cremastinae sp. B BG-2022a | reverse complement strand
GCTTAAGATAGGACTAAATTAAGTTAACCTGAAGATTGAAAGCTATGAAAAATAATTTTAAGGCTTAAGGGGGCCGTCGTGCCCCACCCTCCCCTATATTCTCGTACCGAGGAAGACAGTACGGAGAAAATATACGTTGAACGAACCGACAGTCGTGGATCCAGGGCCGATATTATACGTTGAATTTCGACGATCTCATCATCACAATAAGTTAAGCTGCCGTTGGGCGCAGTCAGTATGCCAAATTTTGGGTTTTTCGAGGGTTGGTAACTTCGGAAAATCCAGAAAAGTCGTCACCGAATGTACCGGCACGGGTTATTTTCTGCAGTTTTCCCGTACCCATGTGCGAACATAAATATATGCGAATGCCGTACAGGTTAGGGCGAAGTCGGCTGCAGACGCAATGGGGAAGAATGGGGAGGGGGATTACGGGGTAAAAGGAAGCACTGGAATACTGAATAAGGCACCGTGGCATATACGGTTCTAGAAAGGCAATATCGCAATAAAAACTACAAAAGTTGTACGAAAGGAAAAACGAACTAACTATAAAAGTCTAACGGGAAAAATTAAACAGCTTATTCCGTCGAGTTTTTATATAAGATGCTATATTCGAAGATATAATTATTCGAAATACGTGTGAAACAAAAAGTGTTAGGGCAGTCCTCGCGTTATAGCAATTCCATTAGATTTCGTTGAAAATATGCACAAACATTCTCTGATACCATATGCGCATGTGTGTAACATTTCAGCGGCTATTACCGACTGAAAAATCAAGATATTTATTCTTGAAAATCGTCATCTTTTACAACTTTTCATAAGAGCCTGTGTTAAATATCGATCGGGATTCTCAACAACGATTTTTTCGATTTATCGGTCTATGAATAAGCCTGTTGAAATTTTGCATACGTTTTTTATGAAATCCAAGAAGCTCTTCGATTAGTTTTTTAGAAAAATCTAATGAAATACATTTTTACGATTTTGTTTATTATATAACGAATAAACTTTATGCAGGATCAACTGAAATTTTGGGTATGTTTTGTTCTTTAGTCAATTTAGCAACAACCTTTGTTAATGAACTTGAACGCTCAGTCCACTTGAAATGTAAGAAATACGGGGTATGAAATTTCGATTCCCTGCTCACCACAGCGATAGGACCACCTTAATTGAATGAATAAAAAACATTATACGGAGATCTTGTTGAAAGTGTGCAAAAAATGAAAAAAAAGAAACTTTAACGCATCAAGAAAACGTATATATTCTCGATTTACATTTTTTCTATCTCGTTAGAAAATTATTATTATCATTGTTACTCGCAGTATAGACAGTGGAGAGGCAAGATGGTGAACGATCCCGAGATTAATTCGCGATCAACCGCTCGCGGGCTCCATATCGTTATAACACCTATACACCATAAGACAACGAAGCAATTTTACGTACAAATAATATCCATGTATATTGCGCATTACAGTGTGAAGACACTCGTGAACGCGCGGACAATATGCTATTATTTAACACTTGAAGCTTCGCAATGAAACTGACCGATCGAATGAGAGGTTAGAACCGGCCGTTTTCTGCCAACTACAATACACACCAATATATAAATCGGTCAACATCAACGTGAAAATGAGCCTTATTTTTCTGGAGACGCTCTCCCGATGAAGAGATCGTGGGTGTTAACTCATATTCGTTCAGAATAATGTGTGTAAGAATCTCATTTCGTATTTCGAAAAATATTTTGCTGTATATAGGTTGTTATTTGACAAATTTTGATAATCACATGAGAAACAAAATGTATCGAAATTAAAATAAATTGTCTATTATACTTAAGTATATCTACCCAAAAACAGCACATATGCTGTATAAAAGGAGGCAAGTATGTACATTATTCACGGGATTATACTCCAAGCTGTAGTAGAAAATTGTATGATGTAAAATAACTCTTGAATCGATTTCACTAATATAATTCCTAAGCCAAAATTTAGGGAAAGAGTCGAAAAATTTCAAAGTAATGTCACACAAAGAAAAGTTTAATGCATTGATAAAAAAAGTCGGACTAAAGACTTGCCGAGTTCTTTTATTCCAGTGAATGAGGCTGTCCTAAAACTCGGAAAGTGTATCAAATTCATAACTTTAATAGATTTTTCGAACTTTAAAATTCTTATTTGACCATACGCATATCAAAATTCAATAAATGATAACAAAAAAACGGTGCGCGGTGAAAAGTTCGGAAATTTTGCAGGAGTATTCTTAATCAATTAAAGTTTCATATGATGATTTTTTATTATATCATGAAACGTCTAAATTTTGCGTAATTCAGTCATTCCCGGTGAAATTTTCGTGAGCCGCATAAGAGTATGCACATACATGTATTTTTGTGAAAATTTAAACGCTCATATCTTAAAAACGGTACGGTGAAACTTCTTTGGTTTTTTTTCATCGATTCGTTTGATATTACAGTGTCCGTAGATCCCAAAAAACACAAGGAGGTTATATAAACGTAACTCGATTTTTTCGTTGTTTCTTTCGAACCACCTTAAACAAAAATTCAAATAAATCATCAATTAATTACTTTTGAAATAAGACATCAAAGCTAATAATATCTTAACAAGTTAAAAAAAAAATTTCTTACTTTTTTGGGCGTATTAATGGAGTACTCCCCGTACTCCATTTCGTCCGCTAAAAAAATTTTTGGTAAATGTTCAGAAAAGGGTATTATACTCAAAATCGCTGATTTTGAAATATGTTGTAGAGGACATCTTCATCCTGATCATTTTTATATACATATGTATATAGGGCGCGGAAACCAATAGTTTAATAGTTATATAAGTAAATAAAGATTCCATATACATATATATACATGCATACACATCAGGTCACGGAAAATATAGCCCTTGCACAGGCTTTTGACTCGGGTCCCGGCGATGGATTGATCAGGAAGATGTCCTCTATATCATATTGCAAAATCAACGATTTTTAGCATAATACCATTTTCTGAACATTTACCAAAATTTTTATTCTCATGCCATCAGCTAAAAATTTTATTTCTACACTTTAATTGTGATGAAAAACAAAAGATTCAGTATATTGAAACCCTTGGAATCGTAATTATTTTCTCAAGTATACCTCCCCCCCTCCCTTTTTTGTGCCCTCACCCCCTACCCTGTACATGTATGCATATGTATGTACATACATACATACATTTATAAGGAGTGCGCATGAGGTAGGATATAAGAAGCGAGGAGGTAAAGAATATTTCGATTATCGAGCCGCGGCGGCGGCCGCTTCACCGACGTGCACGCAACACGATCGACTAACTCAGCGGTAACGCCCACGACAAACGCCGCGCTCCACCCTCTCCGACGCCAGAAGCGCGGAGGATTCACTCGCTCTTTTGTGTGCGTGTATATATTCCGTCCTCGGTGTATGTACGGACAAAAAATGGATTAAAAAATTCGCTCGTATTCGTACGCACACGCGGAGACCGGCGTCTCTCCATCTTCTTTTCTCATCGCGAGCCTCATTTCACCCTCCAAAAATTCATCTCTCGCGAGCGACAGAGAACCATATGCACAAACGAGTCTTTTTGCCTTTAAATTAATTTACACCGATTAATTTTTAATTAAACGCAGTCAAGGCTTCTTCACCATTTTTTTTCGGTGGTCGAACGTGCTTCATTTTTAGCAGAGAAAATAAACAAAATTACGAACAAAAGTGGGTAAAAAAAATAATTAATACTTATATAGGTATATACACTCTACTATATGTATATATACGATTTTGCCAGTTTTATGGAGATAAAATAAATAACTGCGATATGGTAGAGGTATAGAAAATAATTGTATTTTTGTCTTTAAATTAATAGTTAACAAGTTTAGTAGGATATTATGGATGAGAAAAAAAAACGAGAGGGAAAATTGACAGGAACAAGATTGATGGAATAATGACTGTCTGATGGATATTACTCCACCTGTAATAAGCTTATACACGAGCGTAATTATAGTCGGTCCCGTTGAAAGTTTTACTAATTGAAGGGAGAGGCTGTGACCGAGCCAGTTTTTGAAGAATTAATCCGTTAGCGCGTCTATAATGAAATAAATATATGTATATGTTTGTATACATGTGTATACGCGTATACACATACAATGGGATACACATCAAGATTTTTTTCACATGTATATTATATGTACATCACGTTTTGGTAAACCCTTTGTATTTTTGTACGTGATGGAAACCTGTCCAGGAAATGTGGCGTGCGTCGTAAATACGAGAAAAAAATGCCTATTGGAAAAGAGCTTTAACATTTTTTTTCGTATCGCTTTTACTAGTTTTTCAATCTTTTTTATTGAGGATGCGAAGATGCCGAGAATTATATCCATGATTTTTTCCTCTGCTATATAGACGCGTTTATTCAAGTGGTAAAAAATATCTTACGATATCACGCGCGCGAGAGGTCTCTCAAATCTCCACGCCTACCTATAACGATATTTTAATTAAACCGAGCTACGCGGTCTCTCTCTCTCGAGGAGAGAAGAGCGGAGATATAGGAGCCCGCAGAAATTCAATCTCGAGATAATAAATGATCGGAGCCGGGGCTTTCGCTCCTTTCTCCTGGGCGGGGCCCCCTCCCGCGCCGGCGCTCCCCCTTTTCTCGGCCCGCCCATTTTTGGCTTTGGGCCCCCCCCCCCCCCCCCCCCGACACCTCGAGATTTCGAACCGTTCACACCTCTTCGCGGAAAAAGCGATCTACACAAGCATATCGCTACACAATTGCTCCAACAAAATTTACGCGCGAGTACATAATGTAGATAATACATATACGCGTATACACATAACACATGCATATATGGTATTGAAAAAAAAATTCTTTTGCAAATTCATATTTTGATAAATTTTGAGCCTCTCACGATTTTAATGATAAATTCGCATCTCAGTAAGAATGGAGAGACTCGAAAAACATATCGATTTAGAAGAAAAAAAACTATTAATTGGTATACAAAAAGAAGGTTATATATATTCAAATCCCAACTGAGTTTATCCTTATTAAAATTTATAGTAAAAAAATTCAATATCTCGAATTTCTTTTTTCTAGAGTCGGATCTCATCTTTTTTCGACCGGAGCGAGCAGGATAAAAGAAAAATAAAAATAGAGGAAATATGAAAAGAACGTTAGGATTAGGCCTTTTCGATTTTTATTTTCGTGCGAAGGTGCGTGGCCAATCGATCGGCTATATGAATAAAATTCAATATATCTCCGCGAGAAGAATACATACAACGGCGTGCGGATGCGATATAATATTTTACTGGATGACTTTCTCGATATATATATGTGTGTCTGTGTGTATACATGAATATTATTCGGTTCAATTTCGGCGTGGAATTAATTACGAGGCAGCTCTCTGACACGGGTTGATTCCGTTTCATCCGTCGAATACATATATCCCTCCCAAAAAACCACGGATCCACACCCGTTTATTTAATATTTCGTCTTCCATGCACATTTCAAATATAATAAATATATGTATATATCAGGATCGGGTGATATAGTCATCAGAGATACACGTTTGCCAAAGTGATTGAACACATTGAAAAATTTCACAGCCAACAAAAAAATTGTCAAAAGAACGAAATACTTTGCAAAATTACGGGGATTTAAAATTTGTCTATAAAAATTATAACAATATACACTTTTTGAAGTACGAGCTTATTTCACTGTAGAATAAACATTTCAATTTGTCAAATAAAACAGTATATGTATTGTATATGTTTACATCAGTTTTCAAGATGTGATAAAACGGAAGCGTTAAATTTCCTCCAATCACAATTAGGCGAAACGATGATACAAACATAAACGAGTTGTTGGCACGCCTCTCTCGATTTGGTATACCCACGATCAATTTCGATCGTCAGACAAGAAGGTATATAGGAATCATCATACTGGTGTGATGAAAATGACGATCGATCCAGTAGGAGATGACTGGACGAAAAATATATTATTTCGAAAGATATGTACGAATTCTTCATTACTTTAACTATAGAGGTGAATCGTATACGATTTCATCGAACCAGAAATTATAAAATGAGGAAACAAAAACTTGTCGATTCTCTTCAATATTGTTAATTTCGATAAATCATCATATCTTATCAATTTAAAACCAGCTTATTTTTTTTTTACGAATATTGCAATAAAAATGAAGAATCAATCATAGATAAATATGCTCATTGGAGAAAAAATGCAATGAAGCATTGTCAAAAAAATGATTATACCTGCGGGAAAATTTAGAAGGAAATTTTTTAATCTGTTTTTGGAATATTAAAAAAGAAAACAAATAAAAACAAAAAAACAGCAGGATGAGTAAAAGAACGAAAAAAGCATAAAAATAAATGACTAAAGATGCGGATCCACCCCCGCAACTATTTATCTCATAAAGTCAAAAAGTTGACAACACCATTTTGCTTTTTAGCGCTCGTATGTAGGGATGAGGAAAAAAACTGTCCACATAAACTAGACCAGAGCTCAGGTAAATATTTTATGAATTGCTCTATGGCTCGCGGACTAAAATATACCTGTATCTCGGCGTAACGATCGAATTATTCCGTGTCCACGCTTGATTTTCCGTTAAACGTCTCCATTAGCAGGGACCAGGTCGAGTTGGTAGGATTTTTTTAAAAATGCCAGGGCGAGTGTATACAGAAAAAAATATATGAAAGAAACTCTAGACCCATATGTATGTATCTCAAAAAAATTTTGCAAGAGCGGTGCGAGGACGCCTGGATGACGAGTCCATTATAAAATTAATAACTATAAATCTTGGCGGGTCGGGTGCGAGGCTCACAAGCGATTCACGCACACAAACGACGATACTGTATTACGAAGTATAAATTCTTTTTCTCCCTCTTCCAGCTTCTTCCCCCCACCCCACTCTCACGATCTTTCTCTCTCATACACACGCATACCCCATTGGGCTTTTCTCTCTCCCGCTGTGTTACGGTAGCACGTGGCCGGCCATTTTTCATACTCCGGTTAATTATACGAGGAGTGTAAATTGAGCGAGACCAAAGTAACGAGGGGCGTACGTGCCAGAGTGAGAGAATGGGAGAAAAAAAACAAGAGGGAACTTACAGCGTAAAAGTATTTTTTGCAAATGATGTACATGCATGTGGAAGAGAAATAAGAGATGAGGAATAAAAAATATTCAAAACTCAATTCTTATCGCTTGCGTTTTTCTGGCGAAATTCCGTTTTGAATTTAACAAAAATTAGTAGAGTCCTTTTTCGAATGAAAATTTTTATTACCTTGTCATTTTTGCACAATAAAATACACTTTTTCAAATGACCAGAATTAAATGATCTTTTTTTCTATTGATTTTACTGCTTCTAAATGATCTTCTAACTCTATGAAATGTTGACATATTTAAAATGTTTGGGGTACCCTATTTTGCCCCCCTCCAATTATACATAAATATATAAGCAAATAAGCGTGCATATCTGATGTGCGGGGGCGCGTGTGCACGTGAGCGTGTGTACGTATACGCGAGTATGTGGGAATAAGATACTTTGGATTTGATGCACCTCGCGGAGAGTTCGCGTGCTCAGCGGGCATTATCGTGTTCGCGGAGAACAAGACCGAGAAAGAGAAGGGAAAGGAAGAGATGAGCGCAACGTCAGCCAGTTTGAATTTCGAACTAATTTCATCGACACGGGGTGTTCTAATTGGCCTCTCATTACCGATGCTCGCTTGTTTCCTCCGATGCCAATACGCTCAATAAAAGCTAATCTCACTCATTTCCGTATATCCATGCATATATATACCTTGCATCTAAAGCATCCCAATTTATAATTTAAAAAACTTTATTATTTAGGAAAATATTCTATTATAAATAATTTTCATTATTTCCACAACTCATCGAAATAGTTCATACAAAAAACGTCTCAGAAAAAAGTAAGTAGAAAGAGGTCAACAAAAATGAAAGTTTGTTTTTCTTTTAATAATGCCATCAAAAAGATGTGTAAATAAATTTTCCTCAAATATCAATCCTTTAATTATTTGGGACATGTGCGATAGTTACACAAAATATATACATATAATCGCACGATATAAAAAAATTTCGTGATGGAAAGTCCCGTGGATCGGGATAGGAGGAGTAAATGCATGTGTTTGCGGTTTCTTCATCGTGTCCCACGATCGAGCGAATAACCGGTGGCTCCGAACGATTATTGCTAGTTATTATCTGCCGCGGGACCGTTCGATTTAATGGGCAATTGTTTCGAACGCTGGGCGACGGCCCGGGCGGGCCCTTAATAGAAATTTACTGGTGGCGAAACGGACGCCCCGCTCCTGTCCTCTGCCGGTGAACTTTCCAAGCCCCGCCGTATAAATATCATCTAATATTACCGGCAAATCTCCAAATTTCCGGACAATTGCATCAATTCCGAACCAATTTTCATTATGCGCATTATTCACCATAAAATTTACACTCCCACGCGGTCGCCGCATGGAACTATTGTATACTTAAAAATATTATATCTAAAACCTTGATTAATTTTATCGAAAGGTCAAATATATGACGCATAATGTATTTTCGAAAGAGAGAAGAAAATATTGAATTTTTTAACACCATATTTTATTAATGTAATTTACATTTTTGTATACAATATCTCATCTCTGTGGTGGAATAAAGAACTGTTAATGCATCAGTCTCATTTTTCTTTGTTGCTGAGAAGAATCCAATGATAAATAATAATTTTCTGATGATGTGAAAATAAGATGAAACGTAATAATAATAAAATGCCACTCGTATAATGATAATAAAAGATGCATCACAATTCGAAGCATTTGAGTATAAGTGATGGAGTGGCATGCAGTAGCCAATTCGTTACTCGATACTTACATATATGTATGTACAATGTACATACAATGTACATGCATACATACATACACGTACCTGTATGTATAGCTCCAATTTTCTCCATGAATGCACGCAGCCACAAGAGAAGAGATCTCTCTTCGAAGGATCGTATCTTTGATCTTTAGGAGCGAGTCGTTTTCGCTGCCTCCATTTTCCACCCTCTAGCAAAACCCCTGTAGCGCGTGTACAGAGATTTTTTCCTCAAGATAGCAGCCGAAATGTATATTCCTTGGTCTCATAAATTCTATGTCACAGTCGTCGACCAGAAATTGAAGAAACATTGTTTTCAGTATATTTCCACGAGAAAAATTTCAATTCATCCCGTCAATACTGATGTTGAGAAATTATAGTTTTCGATGAACGAATGGGAGAGATAGAAAAAAATTAGAAGATGCAATAAGATAAAAACTAAGTGAAAAAATTATTTCATATACTAAAACAAGATATAAAAAATGTACATAGCGGTATACATGTACATATATACATACATATACAATATGACGGAACGAGAACGTTTGACAGCTGTTCGTTTAAGACGTTGAGGTTGAACTTTTAATTGAAAAAAAATTCGGTCGGAACTGGACGAATTCACGAGTGTATCGCCCACATTCATGGGAGAGACGAACACAAAAATATACACAGACGCCGGACTCGCGTTCGAGGAGCATCAATTTGCTCGATTATCCTCTTCCCTCGAACGGTCAAGGAGATGACGCCGGTCTTGCGGATGTTGCGCGCACGGAAAGAAGGAACAGAATATTGAGGAAGATGAGAGACGGAGAGAGAGAGAGAGAGAGAGAGAAAACGAAGAGAGGTCGGAAAGACTCTCGCGTGGATCACCGTCGTCCTCCTGCTCCTAGATAGGTACAGGAGAAAAAAATATTAAAAAATTTAAACGAAAAGAGGAAAAAAAGGTCGAGGAAGAAAATGGTAAAAAAATGGTATAGAGAGAAGTCGACGGGTCTCCATAGCGGACAGAAAACCTACTATAGATTACGAGGCCTGTTATTACAGGAATGGGGCGGACGGGCTTTTTTCGGGACCAAAAATTGGTTTTTAATGCCGGGTTCGTCGCTTTCTTCGTGGGGCCCCTCCGGGCAGCCTTCCTCGCGGATAATAACTATATTACTTGTGATCCTTCGACGACCACGCGCTTTGTCCTCGTCTCTCGTTCCTCCGTTATATGTATATACGCGTGTTAAATATGTATGTACATACGTAGATATACCTATACTCTGAGTTTACATGAAAAAGTCGTTTCGTTAATATTCTTTACTCTCTATTCTCACTCGTATTGCTCTTATACATCAATGATCATATTAATAAATACATATATACTATATATAATACATATATGTACACTGTAACCTATATATTCATCTATCATGTATAACAAAGATGGATATGCTTTTTGAAAATGTTTTTCTACGTATGAGATGTGTAGTTGATATGTTGTAATTTAAATAGCTCACCATTACGAATCACGGAATCAGAGGCTGTTGGATCGAAAAAGATCCGAAAGCAAAAAAAAGCAAAAAATATAAATCATGTATCTTGTGAAAACCGTTACCGAAAGTATCGAAAGCACAAGTTAGTAATCACAGTCAGCGTTCGATTTTGTCGCACATGTAAACAAAAGTGCTCAGGCACAATTGTGTGAAAAAATAAATTCTTTATTTTTCAACCGTTGATCAGTTGCCTCAGAGATTGTTTTTTTATTTTTCTACGCGTCTGCGATAAATTTCGAAAGGACAAACAGAATTTTTTACTCAACCTAAAAAAAAGAAAGAAGAAACAATTCGTCGATAGAAATAATTTAACACTTCCTCCGCAAACGTATCTTGAGCACCTTACCTCCGCAAACCGGGGTTATTTGTGTCTCTCTGTTTTTTTCACTCACTCGACACATTTGAAAAAATCTGAAAAAATTCATGTTGGTTTTTGAAACATCCAACTCAATGTATAAATTATAAAATTAAGAAAAAAGCATGTTTTTATTATATTTGGCTCTTCCCTTTTTACAACGTTTTTGAGGAATTTCGTTTTGGCCGAGGCACGAGTGACCCCGGTTTGCGGAGGAATTGTTAAAAGGAAATTCAGTCGATAAAACATATATGTCAAAGCATAAAGATTCAAAAAATGTCCGTGCTTTTTTTAAGCAAAATAGGTAAAATAGAATGATTACAAAAATGCAAATGTGATTTCCATAAATAAGATGGTGGTAGTTAAGCTAACAAGGTAATTTCCTATAACGGTTCTTATATAGCATATCCCGAAATTGCATCATTCCTCTATATTATTAGTTGTTATTCTCACGATATATCCACGTACCGAAATAAAGGAGGAGAAATTTTTTTTTGTGAAAGCTGTACAAAGACATTCGCATCTATAGGATCAATTTGTTGAAAGAGACGCGGAGAAGAAATCCGAAATTACCCAATCGATGGGCAATTGGAGACGTCGAAAACGATTTTCATTCGCGCTTCTGTAATTCCGAAGCTGGAAAAATCCTGGAATTCGCATCCTACATTTTTGAAATGGTCATAACAATATACACCATTGTTCTTACAGAAAAAGAAATGGTTTCTGCCATCTTTTTGTATTTCAAAACGCAAAGTATACGGACACGCAAAAAGATTTTCGCAATTTTCAAATAAGAAAATAACCATCTATATTTACGATATTATTCGAATTCGCAAACCGGAAGTAGCGGAGAAAGACATTGAGGGACACGCGTAAATCTCAGACGTAAAAGTGGACGAATAATGCGCGCTACACGCGCATCAGGGATGGAAAAGCGTTTGTTGCGTCAAGAGAGAGAGAGAAAGAGAGAGAGAGAGAGAGAGAGAAAAAAGAGAGAAGTTTCAAGGAGGTGTTAGTAAGAGGCGGGTACTGCCTCGTAAACCTTAGATTTACTTCTGTGGCTGTGCTCCGAACGCCATCAAAGAAATTCCCGAGGAGGAAGACCGTGGAAACATGCGAGGGGAGAAAAGTGCATCGATGCACATACACTATCTGCAACGTCAAGTTTTTTTCATTCTTTTTCCTCATATACCCTTTTTATCTCTCTTTTTTTCTTTCCATAAGGATTTCTACATTTGCGCGGTTTGATATATATGCGTTTTCGTAGATTTATACTTCGTGTGCCTCGAAGAACCATCTCGAGATGCTTATCGGTGATATTGCGAGGAGAATTCCTCCCTTCCCCCTGCAAAAGGGTACAAAGTAAAAAGTTGAGAGTCCTCGCTCTTGCGCTTTTTCGCTCTATCTCTCATTCCCTTATTCGTTTGCACTGTTTGATTTTTTTCTACTCACTTTTTGCCTCCTTCCTCATATTAGAAAACCATTTAACACTGGTCAGAAAACTCTTAGACGTTTGCTACAAAAGAAATATTTAATCCGTACTTTTTTTATTCTCAAGTGAATCACTGTCGCAAACTGTTGATTGATCTATTTCCTAATATAACTTTTTCAGCAGTTTTACTCGCGTAAAACATGTGTCCGTTATAAAAAAGAGCACATATGTATATGTATGTGTGCATATACATATGCGCAGCATCGTGAGAAACTCTTTGAGGAAAAAAAGCAAAATAAACCGCGTGTGCAACGAATTTTTTCCAAAAATTTTTTGATGGAATCGCCGGCGCACAAATGGGAGAAAAAATCGATAATAAAATTTGTTCCCGCCAGTTAAGAGCGAACTAAATGGAAGAACAAAAACCCCGGAACTTCTTCTTTTCTCTCTCTCTCATTCCCCCTGTCCTTCTCTTATCCCCCACTTTCCTTGCACTCGCAAAAATGTGGCTATTAATTTTTTTATCTTGCATCTACGCCCACAATAACTCCCCTGAGGCTCGTACTCGAGATACGAAGATTTTCAATATATTCAAGACTAAAAAAAGTAGAACCTCATTTTGTATACGTATCGATCAGTTTCGCTTCGAAATTCAAATTCATCTCTGATCGGGGATGTCAAATTAAAAGCTCATCAAAGAATTGTTCGTTAAAGGACGAACCTGCAAGAAAATACCATTAAAAGTGAGAGAACATCTTTTTTTCATTTTTCACAACCAAATCAAAAGCTTATTAAAAAAATAAGAGGTGAATACATAAATTTAATTTTACCGGATAATAGATATAAATGGGTATAATTAAGTACGAAAATAATGATAAATTTGTAGCAGATTTTAAATTCTATATAGTAAATAAAAAATGAAATGGAATTAATTATTATCATTATGAATTAATAAATTTTGAATTTCGGATGCTGCTTTTATCTGTGATCTTTTATTCGAGCGATCGATAACGAGGAAAAGAGTGGTAAAAAAAGAAAATATACTTATATTTTATTATTAAATATATGCTAAAGAGCGAGAAAAGAGTTTGAAAAGAATAAGGGATGAGGGGAGGGGGAAGTATCCTTAGGATCTTCACGCCCTTGGGGTATCTTTTTGTGCATGAATGTGCGTGTGTGTGTGTGCGCGCGCGCGTGAATATGAAGATTGGTTTGCGGACGAGAGGGGAAGATCCAGTTCGATCGGTTGGTCTGATAGATCATTGCCCAGATGCGGTTCTGATCATACCTCGCGAGCCACACAATTCCCGGGCATGGTTAAGAGGAGGAGGAGGAGGAGGAGGAGGGGGCTAGAGTGTCCAGTTATTACAAGAGGGAGGTCAAAAGGTGTCTCGTTCGCATAAACCATTTGGCTGGGGTCCGATCGAGTATTATCGATACCACCGTGCAACATTTCCCAGAATGTTTTTTCATCCCTTTTCTATATTTTTTTCTCTCTAAATTTTTTTTTCTTCCGTCATTATCAACCAATAATCCGTGAGCCTCGATTTTTCTTTTCTTCCCGTATCCTCTTTTTTGTCCTCGACCCCCTCCCCCTGCCCTCTACTTTTGCTGGCCCCACCCACAAGATCAGGATTATAACTGCCTGGGCATCATGCCCTTCTCTTCCTCCATCCACCCATTTTATTATTTTTATCTCTCTTCTTCTCGTTTCTTCCGCTCTTCCCTTTTATTCGCCCATTTGCACTTACTCCTTGTCGGCTTTCTTTTCCTTCCCCCTTTACTCTGTCCCACGCTCCGGCACTGAAAGCACGCACGGGACAAACGGTTTTTAAGCGGATATTTATTTTGCTCTTTTTTTCTTTAGAAGAAATCGTTTCACCTTTTATTCATGGCAAATTTATATCATAAGCATTTCTTACGAAGTAATTTCAAATGAGAGCTTGAAAAATATATTGATTATGAGAAAAATGCGCGTGGATCAAAAAAATAAACGAGATTGAAAATACTGATGACTATTGTGGTGATTGAGTAAAATAAAAAACGGCCATTGAATGAAAAATAGTGATTGTGGCGATATCATAGGTATAAAATTATGATAAGCATAAGGTGTGGGACAATAAATAATGATAATATTCAGCGTTTATTGCTTCTTAATTGAGGACGCGATGGAGATGATTATTACGAGAAGATATTCCTCCCGAGGGAGCGAAGAACGGTACGACGGGAGCCCGACAAGATTTTACTCCTTCTCTCGATTTTGTTGTTGGCTTTATAAGCCACGATTATACCCGAGGATAATTGAGTCCTCGGAGCTTGGGATGTTATTGCACTTGACGAATCCTTGCGGAGAAACTTCTTGATTTTCCGAACAAGCCTCCTTAAATTATATTTCGTTGTCTCATGTTTCTTAATTCATATCTGACAATGTGAAAATTAAATTAATTAAAGAAAACATTATCATGGAAAATGAAATATTTACTTACTTTTCGTTCAATATTTCGATAACAGAAATAAGTCTCCAGCTAAAAAACTTGGAATCATTTTTCTTGTGTGTGAAATCGTCAATGAAGGACATTTTTGTTTTTCAATTTTTGAGAATAAATTAATATATTTATGATGAACATACGGATAAATAGATTTCCGCACAATAAATGAGTTCCTCTTCATCATTTGCCTACAGAAATTTGTCCAATGTCTTTTTATATACGTGTGCGTCGATATTTCTCTGCTTCTCTCATGAATTTCAAAACAAAGAATTTTCTCATTAATTTATTATCATTATTCAGCCTTCTCATCTATCTCTTTTATATATATTTACAGTGCACACGTTTTTTATTTCATTCTTTCAATTCTCACTCTCTCATCACACACATTCCTCGCACCAACTTCTTTTACTCTTTTTTTTCTCTTCTATTGCTTTAAATAAGATATCTTCTACTACGATTTTTTTCACGAAACAGAATAATTATTCGTGGATCAAATAAAATTTCAACTTTCTTTTTTCCTCTCTCTCTCGCTCTCTCTCTCTCTCTCTCTCTCTCTATATATATATATATATATATATATATTTACAGTAAATACAGAATTCGAGGAGTGCCAATGGCTCATTATTTAAATCTTGGAAAATCCTCGTCGTTTTCTATTCTTATTGCACTCGATATTTTTCTTTCTTACTCCTCTCTCGATTTTCTTTACATGCGATATGTCGAGATTTTGATATAAACAGTATTTCGTCCTTTGTTCTTTTTCATTAATCCGTTAATCCGTAATCCGTCCTTTTCCCGTAATGATTCCTGGCATTCTTCGAGACTTTTCAGTTTCTTGGTTTTTAGTTTGTAATATGTATATTTTTTAGTTTAACCTACGTTATCGAAATCTCACCAATTTCGAAGCTTCGACTACGTCGTCAATGGGGAAGTTGGTACCGAAATCGGCGATGCTGGACTCATGGATTGACGTCCATTCGACAGCGAAGGCGACGAGGCACGGTCATTGTTATTATTACTGTTATTATTGTTGTTATGAGTGGAAAAGTCCCGGGAAGTCGGAACGCTGGACTTGGTGTTGCCGAGGAGGCTGTCAATAGAGAAAGGATTCAATCTCTTTTTTTCTTCCCTCCCTTTGACGGAGAGATCGATGCTAGCGCTCTGGGCTTCCTCGTCGTGAGTTGGAATTTCAAGACTCGCCTGGCGGCCGGCTGTTCGGAGCGAGGCCGGCGATCGACTCATCTCAAGGCTCCCGGATCGTCGGATCGGGCTCGCGAGCTCTCGTCTCCTCTCGAGGAAGCTGTGACTCCAGTGACGGATACCCGATTGATTTTGTCCGTTCTGGAGAGAGCCAAAGTCGTTCTGACCTGAGAGGCTCGCTTGTACGCTCAAGCTTAAATTTTGTTCGAGCGAGGCCGAGCTACCCGCAAAAGTTCGATCGTTCTTTGCGTATGCATCCCCGTCGAACGAACCATCGACTATCGACTCAACTCGATCACTTCCGCTCTCGCTGCACGAGTCCAAGCCTCCCACTACGTCAATCTCCTCGTTCGCGTCCACTCCCGAACCCGAAATGCTGCTACCCTCATTCACGCTATTCAGCAGTGACGTTCCCAGTTGGCCGCTCAGACCCGCAGCGGCGGCGGCTGCGTTTCGCGATTCCCAGTCAGCTCGCAATGTCGACAGATCCACGGAAATTCCCTGAAAAAATCATTATTGCTAAATATTCATTCATTTCATTTCTTTATTTTTCCGCTCCATTTTCATCCGCCTTTTCCCCCATTCTCATTCACATCATTCATTTGTCGCGGCGAACAAAATAAAATTCTCATACACATACATACATATCTATTTCATTATTCACTGTGTTATTTATTCTTCACAATAATTTTTCAAGAGTCCCTGAATAAAATTCAAACTGCCGGTCAATAATCATTTAACAACTGATGAATAATTACCCACAATTTTTATTCAATTCGCATTTTAAAAGTGAAAATGGATATATCATTTCAAACGAAAAAAATCGACTTGCAAATATTAATACTTGAATTATTTGCTTCAATTAATTAACTCTCATCAGTTTCTCATAAAGAACATTTTTTTCAGAAATACTTTCAATTTAATTTTCGAATGCTCTGATGGTCTGGCTATCATTTCTATTAACATGAATTATTTATTTTTGTCATTTTTACCTTGGCTGCCAATTTTCGTTGCTGACGTTCGAGAGCCTTGAGAACTTTTTTGTGTCTCCTCTCGCACTCCTTTCTCCGCAATTCCTCCGGAGGAATCGGCTCTCCGCTGCAGCTCTGCGGATGAGCGTTGTGCGCCGGTCGGCCTGGTCCTTTCTTCGTATGCTCTTTCTTTCTCCATTTTGCACGTCGATTTTGAAACCAGACCTTTTTAAATAAATTAACAAAAATTTCAAATCAATTCCCGCTTGAGTAACACTTTTTTCAAAATCAATTAGTTTCGTGTAGTGTGCTGAGGGGGGAGCAAAACGGGACACGCCAACAATTCGGTGAAAATTTTTAATATATCAAAATTTGATAAAGTTTTTAATATCAAATGGCGTTCTCTTTGCCAAAAACATTATATTTGATGATTCCAATGCACATTCAAACAAAAATAAGAATTATAAAAATCAAACATCGAAAACCAACATAGCAAATAGAAAAAGATCATTTTCTTTGGGAATGAGACACGTGTAAACGAAAATGAAAATAAATCATTAATTAGATACTTGAAACAAGATGTCAGAGCTAATGATAAATTAACAAAGTATGAGAAAGAAAATTTTTTCGTACTTTTTGCAGGGGTACCCCATTTTGTTCGCTAAGAAATTGATTTTTCTCATGGCAGCCGAAAATTTAATTAATTTCCTTCAATTGTGATGAAAAAAAAAACAATAACAAATTCAGCACATTTAAACCCGTGGAATCGAAAAATGTTCTCAAGTACCCCATTTTGCCCCCCTCTGCCCTACACTTAATTAGTTATTTTTGGATAGTGATTTTGTTTCGGCATCCCCGCACCTCCCGATGTAAAAAATGCTAATTTATTTAAAATTGACTTATGTCGTGTAAGTTTTGAAATTTTTGTATTTCAGATACATCATATGTATATTGAGACTCGCCACTTGGACGATAAATGGCGCTCGGTGAAACTCTCGGAATGCACGCGAGTTCGAATAAGCGACTGAATCGATAGAATAACATAGCCCATGTATAAGCTCGATGTAAATAAAGACTCACGAGTAAAATAACCCCTTTCTCAAACGTTAAGTCAACGACACATCGGAATTAATCGTTTCTGGTTGTCGTGCCATCAACTTTGATTTATCGTTGGAGAAAGATAAAAATGTTTTCAAGAAAAATAATGAACAAAATAATTCTTCGAATTATAAGATTATTAAGCGAGTGATAAAAATTGTATTCAATCAATGCATTCATTTTTTAGCAATTTCGAACATCATTTTTCTCGCCTCAATGAGATATGGAATTTTTTTTTTTTCATTGCCTGGAATGAAATTGCCATACCGTGTGAATGCAAATGCAAAAATTATTTTAATTTCATGTGAAAAAGGAACGAGATTCTCGATTTGGTCTAATATTAATAGCAATTTTATCAATCCTTGAATCTTTTGTACGGAGGCACAACAGAGAGAAATATAAAGAAGAACAACATTTGGTCGCTTATCTAATCTCTATGGACGTCTCCCGTTTTTGACGTCCCTCGAAGGGAAGTCTCGACAAGTGACTCCGAAGGGTGTCAGAAGTCAGCGTCACCCGACCATTTGTAATGCTCGTTGCATCTGAGATAAGATTTTTTCTCTCTTGTCTCTTTTCTACACTTGGATTGATAAGAAAACATTTTCAAATAAACGATTCTGTCCGGGTGTCCCACTTTTCTTCCCGATTTGACTTTTTTTATTTTATATTTTCATCAATTCTTTCTCTCTTTTTCGTGCCATGCGATTTTTCTCCGGAATCGATGATTTTTTTTCTAGTAAAGGTTTCCCAAATTGACATGTCACTCGAAATAACGTTGAGACATTTCTTTTCTCAGACTCTCTCTTTCTCTCTATCACTCTTCCTGTCTTTTTGCTCTGAGTGACATATAGTAGCTTGGAAATTTGATATTTTTCTCACTTGGCTCTTAGGTACGTTTTGAAAAACAAGGGAACTTTCGTAATCTTTATCCCCATTTTGAAAACGTTTTCGTTTCGTTTTTGTTTTTCTACCAGTTTCTCTAGTCCCTGAAAGTTTCGAATCATTCGACGACCCTTGGTTCGATATCCCCTGCTTCGTCCCTTTCTCGTCCTGTGCCAGACGAAGCGTGTCTAAACTCATAAATACAAATACACAGACCTATTGTATACATATATTGCTTTTGCACTCCACACTCTCGTCGTTTATATTAATGTGCGCTCTTATTGGAAATTTTCATTGACATTCCTCGTATTTTCTCTTTCTTGATCACCAGTCTGTGAAATTGCAACTTCTCAAGTTTATTTATCAATTTTTTTTTCCATAAAAATAAAATGAATAGACTCTTTTTTTATGAATTAGCGATAATAATGAACTTTTTCGTGTAAATATTAATTAATTATGTTGCAAATATATTTCTTAAAATTTGTGTGAAAAATATATGTTCAATACATTTCATAACAAAATAGATTACACAACACTTCGACATTTTTTTAACTTCTTTAAAGATTTAATCGCGGAGAGATTTGGACGGATGTGAATAAGCAAAAGAGTGCGGAATCTTGAAAATCTTGAAAGAGACATTTAGGGGTGGATTCTCGCAAGGTCTATCTAACCCTTGACCCTGGGTCCAGGCGTATCTCGGTTCTTTTCTTTTCTTCCCTCTACTACTCTCATGGGGGCAGTTTTGTCCATCTGTTGCCGAGCTTACAAACACGCTCCCTCTGATCCTCTCTTTATAAAAATGTATGTCGGATATCCAATGTTTTAATCGTATTGACACTTATGACACACAAATAAGGAGCTTACTGACGCGATTTAAACAGGTTAAAAAAATGCATCCACTGATTGAAAGTGTGATGAAGAAAATTTTACTGAAACATGCGGCGTGTTTATGAATGAAATGAATTAAAAAAATTCTTTCACATACTCGTTGTCCTACATCAATGATGGATTTCTTATTCTTATTGGTACGTAGGTGTACTTGCGAGGAATGGAGAAAAAGAAACGTTTAGACGAAAATTCACAAATTCATGGAAACTTACGGCTACTCGGCTTTCTTTAAGTTGAAGTTGGTGGGCCAGAGTCTCTCTCATAAAAACATCTGGATAATGGGTCGCTATGAAAGCTCTTTCGAGTTGCTCGAGTTGATGGCTACTAAAATTCGTCCTGCTGCGTCTCCTTTTGCTTCCGCCGTCATCAGATTCGCCATCGAAACCTAAAACAGGACGAAAGTTGTTGGTTGAAATAAACTATCTTTTCATCTCGAACGAGAATGCACTTCGTTTCGATTAATACAAAGCAAAAAAATAAAAATATTACAAATTAAACAATCTATATATTGCATACATAAAATTATCGTTAAGACGCAGTGATCGTTAAGCGTGAATAAAATCATTGATTAACAAAATGAGAGAGTAAAAAATGTTATTGATTAAAGGCTCGTATGGATAAACATTTTATTTATTCGGAGTTCACTATAACCCTGACCTATCAGATAAGAGGACAACTTATAGAGCAAATCACTCTTCATGATCGTATGAGTGAGAGAAAGAGAGAGAGAGAGAGAGAGAGAGAGAGAGAGAGAGAGAGAGAGAGAGAGAGAGAGAGAGAGAGAGAGACCAGACGAGTTCGAATTTTTGTTATCTGTAGCAGGGAATCTTACCCATATTTCCTAGGGCAATACAAGTATATTTATACATGTACAAAAATATTAATGAAAATCGTAAAAAGTTGAGGGACTAATTTTCTACTTAAATCTCACTCTCAAATAATACATTCTCTTTTGAAATTTATGAACATGACACTCTTCGAAAATACATATTTTAAAATTCATTCAATGAAATACGTTACGTCAACTATTCATATGTAACATTTAGATTTTTTGCGTTAATCAACAAAATTATGTACTCTAAGATGTAAAAAAAATTGTTCCAAGTACAAAAATTGACACTTTTATTTTTAACAAATCCATATAATGAAAATGAAATGCTGTTCGTTGATAAGGCCATCACTCGAGAACGGCTGGACCGATCTTGCCAAATTTTTTTTTTTATGTTCGCAATGGTCCGAATAAAGTTTTTACGCAAGAAAATATTGAAAAAGTTCCCCGCAAAACTGCAAAATTCATGAAAAAATGAAAGTACATTTTTCGATTGATTTTCGATCGAGTTCACAAATATCATTTGATAGCTGACTATCAGTCGATGATTAGACAGTTGTCGACTCTTAAATTGTCGATTTGACTCTATACAAATAAAATTTCATGGTTTTATCGTGCAGAAGATCATCGCCGCCGAAACAGATCGAGTTTTGAACATATTTCTATATACTAACAAAAAAGTGAATAAATTATCCAAGTGTAATTGAATTATGATCGCTAATCATGATATAATCTAATCTAAAAAATATATCAATGAGTTTATAAATATATAAAAATTCAATCAGAGTACGATAATGTTAAAGAATAAAAATTCAAAAAAAATACTTGCCGAGTTTATTACTAAATGTATCTCGGCAAGTATTTTTTGTGAAATTTTATTCTTGAACATTATCGTACTCTGATTGAATTTTTATATATTTATAAACTCATTGATATATTTTTTAAGTAATTTTAATTATTATCTAGTGGATTTATAATGTTACAAC